>CAUYTI010144479.1:0-23188 GCA_963575145.1 Galago senegalensis
AGACCTTGGCAACAATCCCCTGCCTTGACGGTGCTGCAGATGCTCGCCAACCGAATTTTGAAGAGAGGAAAATGGTTTACTGGACTGATCATTGCTGCCATTCTAGGAATTATTGGGGTAACTGCATCTGCTGCCACTGCAGGTATTGCATTGACACAAGGAATTAAAACACAGAATTTCGTTTCGGACTGGCATAGACAGTCAGAACAGTTATGGACTGCACAGAAACAGATTGACACTGAATTGTATAATGAAATTTCTGATTTAGAGCAAGCTGTTGTGATGTTAGGAGATGAACTTGTAAGTTTAAAGAAACAAATTAGACTTAAATGTGATTGGAATATGACAACTTTTTGTATTACTCCTGTAATGTATAATGAGACAGAATTTCCTTGGGAAAAGGTTAAAAAGCATTTGTTAAATCATGAAAATTTAACTAAAGAAATTGTTATGTTACATGCAACTTTTCAAAATAAGCTACAAAAGATAGATGGTGATCAGATCTTAAGAGGCATTTCAGATGGTATTGAACAGATTAATCCAGCTACTAAAATTCAAGGTTTAATTGGAAGTTCTATTGGATCTTTAGCTTTGTTTTTAATTTTAGGATTATTACTGTATATTATTTGTGGAAGAGTTAGGAATGCAGAGGAAGAAAACAGATGCCATGCTGCAGTTTTTGCTTTGATGATGACTGACATGAATACTCATTGTCAAAAAAGAGAGGTACCACCCAACCCCAGTAAGATTAGCCCATATCACAAAATCTCAAAACCAGAGATACTGGCATGGATGTGGAGAAAAGGGAACACTTCTACAGGCCTGGTGGGAATGCAAATTAATTCGTTCCTTTTGGAAAGACATCTGGAGAACACTGAGAGAACTAAAAATAGACCTGCCATTTGATCCTGCAATTCCTTTCTTAGGTATATATCCAGAAGACCAAAAACTGAATTACAACAAAGATATTTGTATGAGAATGTTTATTGCAGCCCAATTCATAATTGCTAGGTCATGGAAGAAGCCCAAATGCCCATCGACCCACGAATGGATCAATAAATTGTGGTACATGTACAGCATGGAATACCCTAAAGAAGGATGGAGACTTTACCTACTTCATGTTTATATGGATGGAATTGGAAAATGTTCTTCTTAGCAAAGTATCTCAAGAATGGAAGAAAAAGTATCCAGTGTACACAGCCCTACTTTGAAACTAATTCATAGCTTTTATAGGAATGTCATAACCTAATTATAGCCTTAGAATATGGGAAGGGGGTGGGAGAAAGAGGTGAGGGGGGTGGCTGGGGGGGAGGGAGGGTGATCGGTAGGGTCACCTCTATGGTTTATCTTACAAGGGTACAAGTGAATCTTTCTAAAAACAGAATATGAATGTTTTAACTCAATAACTAAGAAAATGACATGAAAGTTATGTTAACCAGTTTGATGAGAGTATTTCAAAATGTATATGAAAACAGCACACTGTACCCCATGATTGCATTAATGTACACAGTTATGCTCTAAGAAATAAAAAAAAATAAAAAAAAAAAAAAAAGAAAGTCAGTGGGAACATAGGTGTTCATTTTATCAGGGCAAAATTCTGTACTTCAGTGGAATTTGTTCATTCAGTCTTAAAAAAAAGTATTGGATACATTAGAAACTTTAGCTTAACATCTTAATCTACCATTTTGATATTTAATGATTTATTTTAAATATATTTATAGACATGTATTATAAATAGACACTGTATATACTATAGAAATGTTAAGTGTACATAAATATATGTATATACACACACACATATACTTGATTCTCATTATTCACATTAGTTATGTTCTGTGGAAATTGGTTTAGTAAATACTATACCATTGTTCCTAGGAGAAATACAGGGATAGATTCCTACCATTATCTAGTCACAACATTTTTATCAGCTGGTCAAAACATGATTTTGTGTTATGTACGTTTCTGTTTAAAGATACCTTATTTAATATATATTGTTGATTCATTAAGATCAATTCATAGCTGACGGCGGTGTGACTCATGCCCGAACCAAGGTATATATAAAACGTGAGTGTTCTCAAGGCACATCACAGCTTATGTTTAGACACAGTAGACACACTTCCGTGTTACACTTGAGGTTATTTTAAATGGCACAATCATCAACAAAAGGCACAAAAATGTGAAAAACTCTGAAAAACAAATATTTCACAAAAAGGATACTTATTTGCAGTATGAGACATGAAACAAGAAGGCAGAAAGAATGATGCTTTGTTTGACCTTAGTTAGGAATGTGAGTGTTGCATAACTCTTTTTTCCATTGTCCTGCACATGTCTGTAAATGACTACAAAAGCATAGTGAGTATTGATTTTGGGGTTACAAGTAAATTTTAGCAGATAGGCATATTTGCAAATATGGAATGCATAGATAATGATGATCAACTATACACAGCCCTCCCCCTCCACATACATACATTTCCTTAATGGTGGAAATGCCAGGGAGGCAAAACAGGTTTTTGTCTTTCCTTGGAGATACAATATGGTACTCTGTTGGGGGGAAAATTTTAGATTTTATTGTGTTCTACTGTTTGAAGCAGTCATAGCCTGTCTAGATTAAAGGGGGTGGGGTGACACAGACCCCATCTCCTCATGGGATGAGGGCCAAAGAACTTTTGGGCAATATTTTTATACTGCCTCATGGTTGTTGAAGTATACTTTACATATAATAAAATGCACAGATCTTAAGTGTTGACTTTATAGAATTTTGACGGTTGTTCAGATGCATGCATCTACCAACTGATATAAGAAATATGACATTTTTTCACCTATAAAGTCCCATGTCTCTTTCAATTCAATCTTCAGTTTTTCCTGTTTACATAAATGGGATAAGCTCTATTCATGTATTTGCCTTCTTTTACTCAACATAAAGCTTTCAGATACATCTATATTGCTGCATGTTATCAGTTGTTTGTTGTCATTGCTTAGTTGTATTTCATTGTATGAATATACAATTTGTTTATTCATCTATTTTTAGACATTTGAATTATTTCCATTGAGCAGCTATTATGAGGGTGAAATGAACATTCTTATATACATCTTCAAATGTTATCAAGAGTTTTTATAGGAGTAATATTTTGTGATTCAAATCCAGTGTTTCCAAAATTGTTTTGATGCTGAAAGACTTTTGATATTATTTACCGCATTAAATGATAAAGATTGGCTATCAAACTTTTTGAGATTAAGGAAAGTACAGTCTATAGGACCTAGTAGAAAGAATGGAATGGTATCACCTCAAGAAGACTACACATCTACATCATTTATTATTTCAATTATATAGATTCTCATCAAGAAAAATTTTAGAGGTGGACAAGATAAAAAAATGGGAATTTCCCCTAAAGGCCAATTTTTCCTCTCCAATTTTCCTCAGATCTCATCCCTCAGAGGTTAAAAGAAAATTTGAGAGGGTTATATTCCAAATTTATTTGTGCATGTGTAAAAGGAAGAAGAGGATAGTGTTGGAGAGTGGAACTTCATTATTGACAAACTACAAGTCTGGGCTCAGTAATAAGGACACTTATATGTTTCCTCTAGGTAACTCCAACTCCACAATATTGCTACTGTTGCTAAAGACTAGGACATCGTCTCTCACAAAGTAGGAGTTCCTTTTACAGAGGATGTGATAATAGGTTTAGGAATCTTGAAAAATGGCACAGATAGTAAGTAGTCATCATCTGCCCTTTGGCAATAGGTGAATTATTTCTGTCTCAGGAGTGGAAGACTGAAGTACATCTCAATGCCCAAACTCTAAACCTCTGCAGGCTCAAAATGGAATCTTTTGTAAGAAAATGATAGGCTCTTTCCAGCGGACATGAATAGTTTGTTAGGTTATTGAGGGTATCATCCAGGTAATGAAGTTCAATAAGAGATTATTAATTAGACAATTGATTATTAATTAGATTTACCCCATGGATTGTGGTTAATGGTCTTGAATGTAAAATAAGATTAAATTGAATATGTAAGGAAGAAAAGAAACTTGGGATTCATAAGAGGCTGATTTTTTTTTTTTTTTGAGACAGAGCCTCAAGCTGTCCCCCTGGGTGGAGCGCTGTGGCATCACAGCTCACAGCAACCTCCAACTCCTGGGCTCAAGCGAGTCTCCTGCCTCAGCCTCCCAAGTAGCTGGGACCACAGGCGCCTGCCACAACACCTGGCTATTTTTTGGTTGCAGCCATCATTGTCATTTTTGGCAGGCCTGGGCTGAATTCAAACCTGCCACCTTAGGTGTATGTGGCTGGCACCTTAGCCACTTCAGCCACAGGCGGCAAGCTGACTGATTTTTTTTTTAAAGACTAGTGATGTAAGTTACACATTGAAAATCTGTACTTGCTCTACACAGAACAATCTCTAGAGTGGCAATAGATTAGTGGGGATAACTTGGGAAACTAGGTCAAAATAAACTGACAGAAATTGCAAAACATACATTATAATGATAATAAACAAGACATTTATTTTTCATACTCATTTGGGGGAAAGGAGAAAAGTCAGTTTGCCTACTCAATTATGTCTTTCTGAAAGATTCTCCATTCACAGAATTAGCTATGTTGTTTGATCTCAGAGGATTTTGTACTCTTAATTCATAAAGATAACTTCCTTTGAAGAGAGTGGTCAAAGGGTGAGCCTTTGTGAGCAGCTTCGCTGGTGCACAGCTAGACTTCCTCTCTGAGTGAAGCTTTTCCCACATTGGCCACATGGATAGGGTGTCTCTCCCGTGTGGATTTTGCAATGCAGAATACAATTCCCCCGTGTGTGAAAACTCTTCTTGCACTGGGTACAGGCATAGGGCTTCAGGCCTGTGTGGACTCTGATGTGAACAATTAAACTTCCTTTCTGACTGAAGGCTTTTCCACACTGATCACATCTATAAGGCTTCTCACCACTGTGAACTCTTCTGTGAACAGCAAGGTTGCTTTGATTTCTAAAGCTTCTATGACAAATACCACACTCATAGGGTTTCTGTCCAGTGTGGAGTCTCTCATGGACAGCCAGACTACCTCGCTGACTGAAGCTTTTCCCACACTCCTTGCACTGATAAGGCTTTTCTCCTGTGTGTATTCGCTGATGTGTAACAAGATTGCCTTTGGCTCTGAAGCTTTTCCCACAGTGGGTACACTCAAAAGGTTTTTGACCAGTGTGGATTCTTTCATGTAATGTTAGACTACCTTTTTGCCGGAAGGATTTTCCACACTCCTGGCATTCATAGACCTTCTGTCTTGTTCCAGGTGAATCTTCCTGTGGCATCTTAGAATCTGTGGATTTTTGTTCCAGCTTCTCTCTTCTGAAAGGATTCTGGGTATCCCAGCTTGAGGATCCTGTGGCCTCAGAGTGATCATATTTGTGGTGAGCTTCAGTCATCACATCTGGTAAAATGAGAGGGAAGTTATATGAGATGCACCAGTATATTGAATGAGAAGCATAGGGAAAAGAAGAAACACAATACTTTGAGTGGGTATTATATGCTTGGTATTATATATGTACTATGACCCATGCATAGATAATTTAATCCTGAAAATAATCCCAAGAGATTGCTACAGATGAGAGCACAGGAAGATTGTCAAAAATCACATAGGTAGGTTAGAGTTGGAATTCAAACAAAAGAATGCTCTATGGCAGTTTACTGCCTCTAATTTTTTTCCTTTTTTTTTTTTTTTTAAGAGACAAGGTCTTGTTCTATTGCCCAAGCTAGAGTGCAGTGGCATGATCATAGCTCAATATAGCCTTGAACTTCTGGGCTCAAGTGATCCTGCCTTAGTCTCCTGAGTAGCTAGCTAGGATTATGTGTGGACCACCATGCTTGACTAATTTTCCTAATTTTTTTGTAGAGATGGGGGTGCCCAGGGTGGTCTTGAACTCCTGGCCTCAAGCATTCCTTTCACCTTGACCTCCCAAAGTATTGGGATTATAGGTGTAAGCCACCACCCCAGCCTCTAAATTTAATTTTAGCTTCACATATAATCTTGTAAAGTAGACATGATTATATCTTTAGATGAAAAACAGGCTCAGAAAATTAAGAAAACTTATATAGGATCATATATAGCCTCACACCAAATTTTTATCTGATCTCAAAACAGGTGTGGATCCAGGTTGTGTAAGTCTCAAAGCTTTAAAATGTTATGGGTACCCCTTTAAGAAAATGTATAAAATTAGGCCCAGGGCCTTGAAGAGAGCATTGCAAGTGATCCTAAAGCTTTAGTTTCATTAGCTTCATAAGAAATCCACCTCTGTCCAGTCTTCTCTATTGACAGTGGAGTAAGCTCCATGACCTTAGAAAATATGTAGCAGAATCCTTAGCACTTTACATTTGTCATCATTAATCCCTGCAACCCTAAAAGATACAGCTTCCTGTTTTACAGATGAAGAGCCTGAAGTTTAAGGAAGTTAACTTGTCTAATGTCACAGATTTAGCCAGGAAATTTGACTCAAGGAATTTCTCCCTTTGGCTTGGCACCTGTAGCTCAGTGGCTAGGGTGCCAGCCACATACACTGGAGCTGGTGGGTTCGAATTTAGGCTAGGCCTGCCAAACAATGACAACTACAACCAAAAAAAATAAATAGTCAGGTGTTGTGGTGGGTGCCTATAGTCCCAGGTACTTGGGAGGCTGAGGCAAGAGAATCACTTAAGCCCAAGAGTATGAGGTTGCTGTGAGCTGTGATGCTACAGCACTCTACCAAGGACGACATAGTGAGACTCTATCTCAAAAAAAAAAAAAAAAGAAATTTCTCTCTTTAAAATCTATGTTATTTTCAGTCTACTAAGCTATGATGGAAATGAAATCAACTTTGGTTTGGAATTTATTCTGAAACACTACCTATGATAGATATCGACTATTTTCCAATACTGCCCTCCTAGTACAATTTTAATATGGGTCCATTCATGACTGTTAACTGTTTTCTTGGTGTCATCCTAGGGGAATTTTCTCCTTGTTCCCTTGCCTTATCCATAGTCAGTGACAGCACTGAGTTTAAGCTGGTTGTTCAGTTTCTCAGAAACAACCTCAAGAGTACTCCTGTATCAAGCTTGTTCTCTTGCTCTACTTCTACTATTATTTCTTTAAAAAATTAAACCCAAAAACGTACTATGCACTCCAAAACCAAGCCCAAGGCACTTAAAACATTTTTTTTTTTTTTTTGGTAGAGAAGAGTTGCTCTTGCTCAGGTTGGTTCAAATGATCCTCCTGCCTCAGCCTCCCAGGGTACTAGCATTAAAGGTGTGAGCTACCATGCCTAGACTTTAGTATTATTTCTAACTCCAGCCTGTAGGCTTTTCCTGTAACATCTAGGCAGAGTAAGTTGCACCAAAGGAAAGTCTTCACTTTCTCAGACTGCCTGCCAGTGCTGAGGGCAGGAACACTGAGTATCTGTGAACTAAGGGCATCCTGGCCATCAACTGATTTACTCACTGAAGAATGCTACATTCTGGGTGTATCTTCCATGACAGTCCAGCAGGGTAGCTGTTGGGAATCCAAACATGTCCACTTCTGCTGTTATGACCTTAGTCACCACCTCTTCATATGATTCTTCCATGGGCTGGTCCTGAGCACCTGAGGGAAACAAACAAAAGCAAACAGGTAAAGACAGAATTGATAAATAGGAAGGATAAAGTTAACAGGAGCTCTGGTTTGGGGTGCAAGTAAATACAGGAAATATGGATCACCTGATGTAATTCCAGTCACCTGCAATGTCACTACAACATGGGCTCAAAGGTGCCAGGGCCACATTCAAATGACTCCAGGAGGAAATAGGAGGTGAGAAGGCAGAGAATGCATAAATATGTATTTTTGCCTGCTGATTCCAAGGTAATGGTCACTCCTGTTTGTTTGGTCTTGGCATATGATTGGGATAGTCCCACTTCCTTCCCTCACCTAACCTATCCTCCAAGTCCCAGAGGAATTCAGAATTTAAAAACCCAGCACTTTTGGCTCAGCACCGGTACCTCAAGCGGCTAGGGTGCCAGCCACATACACCAGAGCTGGTAGGTTCAAATCCAGCCCAGACCGCCAAACAACAGTAACAACTTCAACCAAAAAAATAGCTGGGTGTTGTGGCAGGCACCTGTAGTCCCAGCTACTTGGGAGGTTGAGGCAAGAGAATTGCTTAAGCCCACGAGTTTGAGGTTGCTGTGAGCTGTGATGCCATGGCATTCTACCCAGGGCGACAGCTTGAGATTCTGTCTCCAAAAAAAAAAACAAAACAAAAAAACAAAAAACCAGCACTTCAGACTTCACAATTTTTTCCATGTTGGATATAGTTCTAGCAGTCCTCTCCAGTATCTCCATAGGTTATAAGGGTTTATAAGAAGGGATTTCCTGTGTTACCTTTCAACAATTCTTAGTTCTCCAGAGCCAGAACCACCCCTCTCCTACTCTTGAAGATATGAAAGTACCAGTTCTAAAGAAGTGCAAACACTTGATAATTCTTGGAAATGTAAAACATACTCTGGACTCTAAAACCAAGCCCAAGGCACGTCAATCAGATTAAGTAACTTGTTCAAAGTCCCACAACCAGTAAGGAATCAAGGTGGAGCAAAGGTTCAAATCCAAGACTTTCTAGATCCAAACCCTGCGTTCTTATACTAGAAAGTTCTCTAGCTCATCCTACTGAAGAGTTGGTAAGGATTCTTATAAAATGGGACAGAAGGGAACAGAGTTTGAACAGAGTGAATGACTCTTCCATGTGTAAGGAATCCTTTTGTATGGTGTTCCACATAATCTTTTCCTGCTATTTTCGAATATTTCTTCTTACTTCAGTACCCTAATTACTGAATTTGTATACTTTTTTAAAAATGTAGGGTTCAGTACATAATCTGTTTCCCTCTAATATGTCTTATTAAAGTGCTAGCCTGATTTAGATAATAGCATGGTGCTTACAATTCTTGTTTTGTTTGGTTCTTCTTGGCAACTGCACATTCTGCTAAGTGTTGTGATAACGAGGAGAGCCAATATGAATATTTATTTGGAGGACTCACTTGCAACTTGAAACACAAGCTATAAAGGACTTCCTTACCAGAGTGTCAACACTTCACTTGGAAGTTCTCAGGTGTTCCTGCTTAACAACTGCACATCCACTAGAGTTAGTGGAAAGCACATGGCACCTGCTACCATTCTGTTGCTGGGCATTACAGAAAAGAGTTGGGCAGAACAAGTGTGTCTTTCTACCTGCCATGAGGTCTTCAACAAATAATTCAGCCATGTCTCAGGCACTTTCTTGATTTATAAAGGGACAGTGTCATCTTTTCCCTCCCTAGATCACAGGTCCGAGAAATCAGTTTCCTGCAGATCTTGGAGAAAGTGTCTTAATAACAGAAAATACTGTTTTTCCTTTAAGAAAGGCCATTATATCCTTTGGAAAAAAGCACAGAAACAGGTCCTAAGAGACTCTTAAGATTTTTGCAGCGATTCCCCATTATGAACTTGGGCAACTAATTGAACAGCTCTGATTCAGTTTCCTCACTTATTTAGGTTAATATCTGTCTTATTGGGTAGCTCCCAGAAGCATAAAAGAACCAAATGTGAAGGGTCTCTGAAACAACTTGCAGTCTTTAGAAGTCCTATACTCTTAGAGTCCTTTGAAGAGGACTAGGAGAGACTAAACATAGTCTTCAGAAGAGGACTAGGAGAGGGTAAATGTTGCCGTCTTGGGAACCTCTTGGAGTAGAGTTTCAGGATGAGGAGCTTTCAGGATGGGCAGGGGGTGATTTTCCCCTACATCGACTCCCAGTTTCTCCCATTCTCCACCCTGTGGCTATTACCTAATTTCAGGCTGGAATCGAAAAATAGCCAGCCTCTTCTTGCCCACCCTAGAAAGCCTGCGCTGTCTTCCCGTTCCTCTCCTGAAACCCTGGGGGAGTGGGGGCACACCTGCTGCTGGAGTGCAGGGCCTTGGTCTCCGCACTGCCCTGCGGGCGCCCCGCTCCACGAGGCCCCAGCTCTCGCGCAGACCCTCCCCTTCCGCCTCAGGCCTCCAGGGCCCCTGCCTCCTGGACCTAAGCACCCCGCTGTCCGGCTCAGTGGACCCTTTTCTGCGGGCCACAGACCTCTCCTCTCGCGCCTCCCTCGGGGCCCAGGCCGGCCAGCCCTGCTAATTGCCGCGGGGACTGCAGGCGCAAGGCGGCCAAGCCGAGGGCCTGGGGGCGGTGGCCTGACAGCGCAGTCCCGCTTAAAGCCCGGGTGTACTAACCCGGCCGGCGGCCTCACTCACCGCAGCGGCGCGCGCCAGCAGACAGACAAAGGCCCGCGCCGAGCCCGCAGCAGCGCCGGCTCTACCGGACTGGACTATAACTCCCAGGAATCTCCGCCCGAGCTCGCCCGCCGGGCTCCGACCTCAGTGGCGCCGATTTCCCGGAGCACTGTGGGAAATGTAGTCCGGCGGCGCGCCCAACGCTGGGACTCCAGCGGGCGCTCGGAGACCTCAGGTCGCTCTGCGTGGACTGGGAACCAGAAACCCCAAAGGTCTGACTTGCCGGTGGACTCGGAGCCGGGACCGAGACACTGACGCTAGGATTAGCAAGACCTGGAATGACAACATCATGTAGCAGATAGCCAAGCCAGGAAATCAGTAAATTCAGGGTTATTTACCTTTATTGCAGGGCGTCGTGGAAGGAAGTCTTGGGGGAGAAGTCAGTTGGTAAAGTCTAGGGGGCTTGAAGGTCATGTCTTGAGCTCCCTCACTGCCCAAGTAAAAACTAAGTCTTCTTTAATTACTGCTCTGAAGCAGGGAACAAATACAGTATTTCAAACAGAGACTGTGGGACAGAATTTGGGACACCCTTCTGATCCACTTCATCAACTGCTTCTGGAGGTAGAAATTTCAGTGTCATATTTGTGAGATGATTCACACGTGGGTGGTCAGGACAGTTGTCTACTGTCAGTAGAATAGATCATTTCTTCTTCTTTATTTCTTGGTTGATACCACTCACTCACTCCTCAAATATAGGACACCAGTCATCCAAGTGGTGAGGCCACTTGGATATTCATTGGGGAGGCCAATGGGGAGGCCATTGTGCTTCAGGTTCTTGAATGCACCTGACTTTGCCAATTTACCAATCACCAGGGCTTTAGTTTTTCTCCAGTTGAGCTAGCTCACAGCAGAACTGTGAAACATTCTTTGGAAAGTTTTCTGCTTTTACATTTGTCACCCTTCATGATAAGGCTCCTGTCAGGCATCGCCTTGAAAGAGTCTCCACTTGTTAGCATTAAAGATGTCATCTTTGAGCCTCTGAACTTTTTAATGGACTTTTCCATAACTTCTACTGGAACTTCATTAGATTCACCACAAAGACTTTCTGGGAGATCTCATGTTGCCGTTTAAATTTCTCGAGCCAACCATTTGATGTTTGGAAATCTGCCACTTGGAATTCCTATGTGAATTTTTTAGCAACCTTTTGGACCATCAGCCCAGAGATTGAGGCGTTAACTGCCTTTATTTGTTTGAGCCAGCTTAAGGTGGTTACAGTTACTTCATCGAGGTAAATTTTCCTTCTTTTCCTCTGTAGGTCTTTGCTTTCCTTACTACTTCTCTCCAAATACTAGTGTTTATGATTTTTTAAATTGTAATTTGTTTTTTTTTTTGAGACAGAGTGTCACTATGTTGCTCTTGGTAGAGTGCCATGGCGTCAGGTTCACAGCAACCTCAAACTCTTGGGCTTAAGTGATTATCTTGACTCAGCCTCCCAAGTAGCTGGGACTACAGGCACCCAACAGGCTATTTTTTCGTTGTAATTGTCATTGTTGTTTGGCAGGCCGGGGCTGGATTCGAATCTGCCAGCTACGGTACATGTGGCTGGCGCCCCAGCTGCTTGAGCTACAGGTGCCCAGTCCATGTTTATGTTTTTGGATGTTGCTAACTGTGGTCTTGCTGATACCAAAATGTTTTGCTGTCTTTCTTTGGCAGCTGCTTTCCAGATAATGAAGATCATCCTTTTTCTTCAATGTTAGCTCTTTGAATTCTTTCCTTTGGGCCATCGTGTCTTGATTAACTATACAATTTTTCAACCATGTGGGATATCCCTAGAATTCAAATCAGTCCTTCTCATTGAAAAAATATTCTGAAACGTGATAAACAATAAGACATTAGGGCTAATCCAACATGTGGTGATAATAAAAAATGAAAAAAGAACTTACACTAAAGAAAAAATAATGCAACTGAGAGGCAAACCCCTACCTTCTGCCCCCTTGGTGTAGAGTAGACTCAACTGGTCAAATTATAGAAAGCAGTTTATATGTTGTGTGCCATAGTCTAAGTGGTCAATATACAGAAGTGGTCAATATGTAGAGGCCAGTTTTTCCATTAAGTACATGTGGTACATGTCCAGTCTATGAAAATGAGGTCCATTTGAGGTGGTCAATGTAGGGAGGTGGTCAACTATGGAGTTTCTATTGTAGTTGTTACTTATGACGCTTTTAAAGGCCTTAACTATATTTCACAATAGCCAAACATATTTAATATGAATAAATGACTGTAAGTAGAATATAAAATGTGACTATAATATATAATATATTTAATATAATATAAAATATATGACTGTAATAATCATACAACTGATTCTATGACTGTAAAGTGAAGAATTTAACCTTGCCACAAAACAGGTCTGACTTTTGTCCTTAGCTTCTGGGAGGTGATATCCAAAACCTTGGAATATCGTGCCTGATGGATTGTCTTCATTTGCCTGGAGGGCTTAGCTCACCCTGGATAGTCTCAAAATGTAATTTAGGGTGGGGGTTACATATTCCACAGTCTGAGGATAGGACCTGGACATTTTAGGTGGTAACAATATGATATTAGGTGGGGACTTTGGGTCATGTGGGGTCAGTTGACCTCTGGAGGGCCCAGATACTGGAGACTGAGGTCAATCACATGGAAGGCTAATTGTACCTCCACAGTGGCACCTCAGTAAGTTCTCTGGATACCAAGGCTCGAGTGGGTTCCCTGGTTGGCAATATTTCATGTGTATTATCACACTTCGATGCTGGGAAGGTGATGCTATGCTGATTCCATGGGAAGAGGACAATGGGGACTGCATTTGGTGCTTTTCTTGGATTCTTCCCTGTGCACTGTTCCCTTGGCTGATTTTAATCTAGCCTTTCACTTTCAGTGAGTCCTATGTCTTTTTAGCGAATTATTAAATTTGAGGATGGTTTTGGAACCCCTCCGTATTTGCAGTTGGTGTCAGCAATGAGGGCAGTCTTGTGGACTGTTCCCTTAACTTTAGCCTTAACTGTTGCAGTGAATCTAAACCCAGGAGTCTTTGCATTTGAAGATATAAATCATTCTTCTCCCAAGGCAAACAAGAGATTGTTACTAGTAAAGTGGCATTTTATATTTATCAAGTGCATTCTTTTTTTTATATTTCACAATGTTTCATGTATAAGAACACAATAGAACAAAGCTGGTCAGTTTAAGACCTGAAGTTATCTCCCTTGTACTGAGGGTTTTTAATGGCATTAGGTTTCTTCTAAATACAATGGAGATTAAACCCAACATAAAACCACTGTCTTAAAAGATCCCAACTGTATCGGTCACGCATACATCTGTGTAGAGTCCAGAGCTTTTAAAAATGTCTCAAATGTTTTGCCAAGATCTAAGTTTTTTAGGACTGAAAAACAGAATGATTGACTTGTTTTATTTTAGAAAATTCCATTTCAGTACTAAGCACATTTGTGTAATTCTAGCAGAGGAGGTGGTGGTGGAGTTTGGCAACAGGGGTATCTTTCCAAGAGCTCAATTCTGATCGGTTTGCTATGCACCGAGTGCACTTTTCATCATGGGAACCAGACATATCAAGTGTGGTGTATTTTCCAGGCACTTGAACTTGCCTAGATGGTTATTAAGTTTCCGAAACCAGAAGTCTCAATGTTTACTTAAAAAGAGAAAAGATAAATTATAGGATGAAGGCTAAATTGATGCTTTATATTATCAAAGACTGCTGTTTTGGAAGCACTACAAAAACGGGCTATCACTGTGAAAATGGTTTATGCTGTGGCATTTTTGGAACATATTTTTTCATTTTAAACGTTTAAATGTATAGCAGATATATCAATGTGCACATGTAAAAACATCCCTTTTTGTGCTTTTGTCCACTTCCTAAAATCCTTCCAACTGAAAGCCTCAATCATTATAAAGTACCATACTCTGTTAGCATTGCAAATGTTGGCAAATTTTTATTTAGGACTTTTCCAGTGTTTGATCTGCACTTTCCAGTTTATTAACCAGAATGCATTTAAAATAAAATTCACTGTACTAGGAGTTGAAATAAGTTGTTTTTAACTTATAAAAAGAGCTACCAAAAGTATTTGGCTGACCAACATTTTCAGAATATTTATAAAAAGTTAAGATATTTAATTGAAAACATTTTATATTTAAAAGTATTTATTAATAAAATTAGAGACAATATTTTCTCTGTAATCTTTCTACAAGTAAAGGAGAAGTCGTAATTCCAATTGTAGCATGCTGTTCTTGTTCACGTACCTAGAGGTCTTCATGGGAGCAGGTTCTCATGGCATAGGTTCTGAAAGGTCAGTGAAGTGGCACTGTCATGCAGCCGTCCTCAAATGCTTTTAGGTGGCAGAGCCTGATCCCCCGGTGGGACTTTGTAACATTTCATCTGCAGCAGATGCTGTTGGTGCCCCTGTCATGTCCCCTGAGCTCACCTTAAGCTTCAGTGGCAGTTTCCCCTCATGCTGAGGGCCTCCCACCTCAAGGCCCTGAGGTCCTTGCTTGAGGGCTTTCTTTGGCCATAGGAGTTTGCCTGCCCTCTGAGTGCAGCCAACCCTGGAGGCTGGGGATTTAATGCTTTTGGGAGCCACCTTCAACCACTGAGGAATGGGAGTTCCAGAGGGGTGTGTCAGCTCACTCCCTTTTCCATGAAACTGTTCTCAGTGGTGCTCTAATTTCTTTCAGAGGGTCATGGTGGGATTGCACCCAGTTTGCTACAGTGGTAACCCACTTTTTCACACACCTGTGGTTGGCACTCTTTCCTATTGCTGGGCGGTGCTTCTCAAACTCCTGGCCCAAAGCCTTTGACTCAGGGTCTGCTTCTGGAGAGGCCGGCAGAGGCGCTATAGGAGCCAGGGAACAGAGCAGCCCTCTTACTCATATGGGAGGTCCAAAGCCTGTGGTGGACCCATATGCTGCTTGAAGGGATGGAGGATTGAGGCAAATCACTAAACCCCAACAGGAAAGGAATTTACTTTAATTCTGATAGGCCAAAAAATCATGCAAAACCACACACATGCACACACACGCAGGTATGTAAAGGTAGAGAAGATAGAATTCTTTTAAATGAGGACTGAAGATCACAGACTAAATAAGAAAAAAATAGGGGCTCAGTGCCTGTAGCTTAGCTGCGAGGGTGCCAGCCACATACACTGGAACTGACAGGTTTGAGCCCAGCCTGGGCCAGTTAACCAACAATGACAACTGCAACAACAACAACAACAACAACATAGCTGGGCATTGTGGTGGGCGCCTGTGGTCCCAGCTACGTGGGAGGCTGAGGCAAGAGAATTGCCTAAACTCAAGAGTTTGAGGTTGCTGTGAGCTGTGATGCCACGGTATTCTACTGAGGGTGACATAGTGAGACTCTGTCTCAAAAGAAAAAAAAAATAGGAAGGGATGGAAATGGGGACTAAGGGAAGCCAGAGATTATTCAAGTCTTACACATATATCAGGGCAAATAAAGCTTTATGTACTTATTGCCGTTTTTAGAAATATTTTAAATGAAGCCCATACTGTTTTAGGATAAAAACCTCAGGATTACAAGTGAGCTGATTTCCTGCTTAAGTTTAGTAAAAGGGGAAACTACCCTTTTCTAAAAAGGCAGAAATGCAGGTCACTCATCCAAAGACCATAAATAAACAAGGGAGATAGAAAGCTGGGGCTGGACTGCGAATGTCCGCTGTGCATCCTCGGGTGCGGCAGAGACTTCCTCCCCACAATGTTTCCTCTCGGTTTTGCTCTTAACCATCTGTTGGATCTGGGGCTTCACTCTTTCCCCGCATGCTGCCCTGGCTCCTAGTGGAATTTTTTCTGGAGTTCCACAATAGGCTCCCAAATGTTGATTTGTCTGAAATACACAATTCTTTGTGTATTGTACGCTATTGGTGCCCCTCTCATGTCCCCTGAGCTCACCTTAAGCTTTAGTGACAGTTTCCCTTCATGCTGAGGGCCTTCATTATGCTAAAGCATAGTGAATAGTCAAAAGCCCCCAAGAATAGTCTTGGGAACAGTCCAAGTCTGTTGCTCTTGGAAAAAGACGTGTGTTTATTAGACACTATATATGTTATGTATAACTTAGTCCTTTCTGGTAGGCACTGATCTTTTCTTCATGCCTTAGAGAAGTTACATCCCATGTACAGGATCTCACAGCTAATGAGCAGGCAATCTGGGATTCTACCCAGGTCTGAATGGAGTGCTTTGCTCCTTGCAAGTACCAGGTTTTCCCATGGGATATGCATTGAACAGCAATAGGGGCACCAGGGGGGGAAAAAGACTTGAAAGCCTTTGCCAAATAGGAAGAGAGGCACTGACATTGATGTCAGCATTAAAAAAATGTAGTTGAGGCCTATAATCCTAGCACTCTGGGAGGCTGAGGTGGTTGGATTGCCTGAACTCATGGATTTGAAACCAGCCTGAGCCAGAGCAAGACCCCATCTCTAAAAATAGCTGAGCATTGTGGTGGGCATCTATAGTCCCAGCTACTCAGGAGGTTGAGGCAAGAGGACCTCTTGAGTCTAAGAGTTTGAGATTGCTGTGAGCTATGACACCACGGCACACTACTGAGGGCGACAAAGTGAGACTGTGTCTCAAAAATAAAAAAAAAAAGCATGGTTTTACCAAGAGAAACAGGCAAGATATATATAAACAGAATTTAACAAAAATCACAATCACTGTGAAAGATATTTTTGCAACTTTTTAAATTTTGTTACTTTCTGACAAAGACATAACACTTAGAGTTAAGAAAAAATTCACAAAATTTGAGTCATCTTTATTTGTTTATATTAGCGAAGTCAGCAAAGGTAGTTATAGATTACAAAGCAATAAAACAGAATTAATTGATAGATTCTGAGCTTTGGAGATTTTCCGGTGTCTGAAATCCTTATAAAATATTATAATTCCTTATGAGATAAAGATAACCAACATATTATTAAGAAAATAAAGAAAAATCTTGCTGCCCTTTATACAATATAGCAAAATTAGTAGCAATTAATGTTTCAATAGCAATTACAAAGTTGAGTCACTTAAAATCTGCTCGATTTTCTTATAAATAACAATTAGCTAAAAGTAAGAAGTTTAAGAATACAGTAACATACTGTTTATTAAATGATGGCACTCTATGTAAAGTTCTGTAACATTTTTCAAAGCAATATATGAGAGAAAATTCAGTGTTTTTAAAGATGGATAAAGAAAAAACCCAACCCCCCAAAATTCAATTTGTATTTCTTGGAATGGAGGAATTCCAGGAAATATAATACAAAAAAATTAATAAAAGAAGAAATGGAAAATTATAAATCTCAATAAAGACAACCCACTAAAAATGTGATCAAGAAAATAAAGATAACTATTTACAAACTGTGTTATACTTAACAAGGAGTTTGAGGCCGAGTGCATTGGCTCACACCTATAATCCTAGCACTCTTGAAGGCTGAGGTGGGTGGACTGCTTGAGCTCAGGAGTTCAGCCTGAGCAAGAGCAAGACCCCATCTCTAAAGTAGCTTAGTTTGTGGTGGTTGCCTGTAGACCCAGCTACTTGGGAGGCTGAGGCAAAGGATTGCTTAAGCCCAAGAGTTTGAGGTTGCTGTGATCCATGACGCCACGACATTCTATCAAGGGTGACAAAGTGAAACTCTGTCTCTAAGAAAAAGGAGCCAGGCCAAGGTATGTATTTTTTTAGTAGTATTATAAAGAAATATGATTATAACTCAAATACTTTTGGGAAATTTGATACACAGATTTTGGTGTCCTTGGTCTTAGTCTTGACCACTAGAGGGCATTGTGGTTTTTTAAAAAAATTATTTTTCAGTTTCTCTTAGTGTGCCTCTGCCTAAGTGTGCCTTAGTGTGCCTCTCTCTCTGAATGAGACTGGGCTGTTTATTTTAGCAACAGGCCTGGGAGAACAAGCCTGGCCTGTAGAAGCTGAAATACTAGTGTTCAGACAGGACCAAAGACAACAATTAAAAAAAGAAATAAAAATGCTTTTTACAAAGGATGGAAGACATCAAATACCTAGAATGAAATCTGACATGATATATACAAGGTATCTATGTTAAAAGCTACAAAATACTGCTGAGAGAAATTAAAACAGACATAAATACATGGAGACTTATACCATATTTATGGATTGTAAGATTCAATATGGTTAAGATGGCATTTCTCCTGAAATGGATCTGTAGGCTCAGTGAAATTCCAATCTAAGTCCCAGCTAGATGTTCTTTTTTTGTTTTATTTTTTGAGACAGAGTCTCAAGCTGTTGCCCTGGGTAGGGTGCTGTGGCGTCACAGCTCACTGCGACCTCAAAGTCTTAGGCTTAAATGATTCTCTTGCCTCAGCCTCCCAAGTAGCTGGGACTCCAGGCACCTGCCAAAATGCCAGGCTATTTTTTGGTTGTAGTTGTCATTGTCATTGTTATTTGGCAGGCCTGGGCTGGATTCTAACCCACCAGCTCTGGTATATGTGGCTAGCACCCTAGCCACTGAGCTACAGGCACTGAACCCAGATGGATGTTCTTGTAGACACAAGCTGATTCTAAATTGTGTAGGGCCACCCATGGTGGCATGCAACTGTAGTCCCAGCAACTCAGGAGGCTGAGGCAGGAAGATCACTTGAGGCCAGAAGTTCAAGGCTGCAGTGAGCTATGATTGTGCTTGTGAATAGCCACTGCATTCAAGCCTGGACAACACAGTATGACCTTATCTCTTTAAAAAAGGGTGTATTGGGGCGGCAACTGTGGCTCAAAGGAGTAGGGTGCCAGCCCCATATACCAGAGGTGGTGGGTTCAAACCCAGCCCCAGCCAAAAACTGCAAAAAAAAAAAAAAAAAAGGTGTATTGGGTAAGGCAAAGGATCTAAAATCACTAATGCAGTCTTTAAAAAAATGAACAAAATTAGAGGACTTACCTAGTCTGATATTAAGAGTCATTAAGTAATAAATCAAGTTCTTATTGGTATTAAGAGTAGATAAATAAATCAATGGAATAGAATAGAAAGTCAAGAAATAGACCCACACATAAATGATCAATTGGTTTTCAACAAAGGTACTGAGTTACCCAATGGGTAAAGAAAGTCTTTCTTAAGAAAGGGTTCTCAAACACTAAATATTCATATGGAAAAAAAAGAGCTTTGGCTTCTATATCACTGCACTCACAAAAATTAAGATGGATTAGTCATTAGGGAAACTTAAATGAAAGCCACATTGAGACATTGCTTTACAGATAAGGGGATGATCATCATAAAAATCTAAAACAAAATCCCCAAATAACAAGTGCTGATGAGGATGTGGAGAAATTGGAAACCTTGTGCACTGCTAATGGAAGTGTGAAATGGTGCAGCTGTTGTAGAAACCAGTATGGCCTGGCTTGGTGCCCATAGCTCAGTGGTTATGGCACTAGCCACGTGAACCGGGGCAGGCGGGTTCAAACCTGGCCAGGGCCAGCTAAACAACAATGATAACTACAACAACAACGACAACAAAAAATAGCCGAGCATTGTGGTGGGTGCCTGTAGTCCCAGCTACTTGGGAGGCTGAGGCAAGAGAATTGCTTAAGCCCAAGAGTTTGAGGTTGCTGTGAGCTGTGACGTCACGGTACTCTACTTAGGGGGATATACATAGTGAGACTCTGTCTCAAACAAAACAAAACAAAAACCAAACAAACCAGTATGACCATTCATAATATTAAATATAGGGTGGCACCTGTAGCTCAGTGGATAGGGCACTGGCCACATACACTGAAGCTTGCAGGTTCAAACCCAGCCTGGACCAGGTAAGACAACAATAACAACTGTAGGCTTGGTGCCTGTGGCTCAAGTGGCTAAGGTGCCAGCCATGTGTACCCAAGGTGGCGGGTTCAAATCCAGCCCAGGCCTGCCAAACAACAATGATGGCTGCAACCAAAAAATAGCCAGGCATTGTGGCGGGCGCCTGTGGAGTTGGAGGTTGCTGTCAGCTGTGATGCCATGGCACTGTACCCAGGGGGACAGCCTGAGGCTCCTCTCTCAATAACAAACAAACAAACAACAACAACAACAAAAAAACCCAATAGCAACTGTAACAACAACAACAACAACAACAAAAACCCAGCAGTGACAACAAAATATTAAATATAGAATTATCATAGGATCCAGCAATTTCACTTCTGGGCACATACCCCAAAGAATTGAAAGCATGGACTCCATAAGACATTTGTATACCAATGTCTATAGCAGCATTATTCACAACAGCCAAAAGGCAGAAACCCAAATGTCTACTGATGGAAAGCAAATGAACAAGATGTGGCATATACACACAACGGAAAATTATTGAGCCTTAAATAGGAATGAAATTCAGACACGTGCCACAAAATGGATGAATCCTGAGAGATATACTAAGTAAAATAAGCTGATCACAAAAGGACAGACATTGTATGATTCCACTTTTATAGAGTAATGAGCATAGTCAACTTGACAGAGACAGAAAGTAGAATGGTGGTTGTCATGTGCTGGGCTGGGGGGAATGGGAAGATGAAAAACTGGAGATGAATGGTGGTGATGTTTGCACCAAAATCTTAGTATGTTTAATGCTACTGAATTGTGCATCTAAAAATGGTTGCAATGGTAAGTTTTGTTATTTTCGTTATCTTCCCACAATAATAAAAGAAGAGTAGATTTGGGAAAAAATTTTCTTGTTTTATCAAAAGCCGCCAGTAAGAAAATAAAAACGCAAAGCCACAGAACTGAGAGAAATTTCCATCTATAGCTGACACCATATTTTGCTGTGCATAATGCGTACCCATGCTTTTGGCCTAAACGTTCAGGAAAAAAACTTTCATTTTAATTTTTGAAAGGAGGACAGAAGTGGCCGTGCAGTGATGCCTCCTTCTCTTGTGAGAGGCGAGATGTGCGGAGCCGGCAGCTGTGGAGAAGCCAGGAGTGAGCCCAGTCCGAAGCGAGAGTAGCCTGGTGACCTGAGCACCCTACCTTTCTAACTGTCCCCTCCCGGCCCACCTCATTCCCACATGCTCTCATTTCCTATTCCACCCATGTCTGTTGGTGGGGATGTGGCCACAGCTGCTCTGTTGAGAACCCAGGTGAACTTACTACCTGGAAGGCTGGTGTGAGGGGCCAGGGCTGGCCCTGCCTGCCCTGGGCTCCTGATGGTACATCCCTGCCCTTTCCAGGTTGCCTTATCTCTCGTATAGCTGTCCCTATTCTGAGGGCCCTGGGCACCTTTGCAGTTTAAGTTGCTCAGAAGTGGAGTTGTTTCTGCTCACAATTTGTTGGCTGGAACTAATCATACAATCTAGCCATCCCACCGTGTGCTAGGAAGCACTTTCATACTATTGGCCAGACATACCGTGTTAGACACTCAACTGTGTCCCTTTAAAGTTCATGTGTTGAAGCTCTGACCCCCTCAGTGTGACTGTTTTTAGAGACAGATAGGGCCCTTAAATAGGTGACTAAGGACTTGTGTTATTATGTGTATAATAAGAGAAAGAGACACCAGTTGTCTTAGCCTGTTTGTGCTAAGTAATTTATAAATAACAGACTGAGTAATTTATAAATAACAGAATTTATTTCTCAGGGTTCTAGATGCTGGGAAGTCCAAGACCAAGGCACCAGTAGGTTTGGAGTCTGGTGAGGGCCATCTGCTTCCAAGATGGTGCCATCTACTTGTACTCGTGGTAAAAGGGATGGAAGGGCAAGAAAAAGCCCAGCTAATTATCGTCAACCCTTTTATTTTTTATTTATTTACTTATTTAGAGATAGAGCCTTGTTCTGTTGTGCAGGCTGGAGTGTGGTGGTGCAGCCATAGCTCACTGCGACCTCAAGCTCCTGTCTCCAGCCCTTTTATAGGAACCCTCATGGCCTAATTACCTCCTAAAGGCTTTACCCCTTATACTATTGCATTGGGAGATTCAGCTTCAGTGTGGATTTTGAAGGGGACACAAACACTCAAGCCATAGCATGAGGAATGCACACTCCCAGGGAAAAGGCCACGTGATGATGAAGTGAAAAGGTGTCTTCTCCAAGCCAGGAATAGAGCCCTGTGCAGGAACTGAACTGGCCTGCACCCTGATCTTGAACTTCAGCTGCTGGAACTGTGAGAAATACATTTCTGTTTGCTGAAGCCACCCAGTATGTGGTATTCGGTTATGACAGTTTGAACCAACTAAGGTTGAGAATGGAAATGACTAAGGAAACAGAACTAATCAACCCGAGATCCCCGGGCAACTCATATCCCATGTACACTTTGCAAGACAGGCACAGGCATCCAAAGGTAAAAGGCCTCCTAATTCATGAGTGAAGCTAGCAGAATCATGATAGTAAAATCTGAAGGGTGCAGATATATGGTATTACACTTACATGGATGGAAAAAACTTAACATAAACAAAAATACCCACACTCAGTATTTGTTGAATGCCTACTATACACCATGAATTGTATATTTCTGACAAATCAATGTTTAGGGGAAAAGGTTCGCACAGATAGGAGCCAGGGCAGCATGGGGAGGGGAGAGGGAAGCAGCACATTCCAGATGGTTAAGAGCAAAACTGGGAGGACGCTCGGTGTGGGGTGAGTGTGGGAGGCGGGAGGAAGCCTCTGCCCCACCAGAGGATGCCCAGTGTGGACATTCGCAGTCCAGCCCCAGCTTTCCATCTCCCTTGTTTATTTGTTGTCTTTGGATGGGTGACCTGCATTCCTGTTTGCTCCCATCTTTGACTAAACTTAAGCAGGAAGTCAGCTCACTTGTGATCCTGTGGTTGTTAACCTAAAACAGTATGGGCCTCCTTTAAAATATCTCTAGAGAGGAATTCTGGGAAGATGGCCGACTGGTAGCAACCCTGGTCAGAGGCTCCTGAGCAAAGGAAGAAATACTGGTTGGAATCAGAATCTATGAAGCCAGAGACGGGGAGCTGAGCCCAGAAAGAAGTTCGGCAAGCTATAAATCC
>CAUYTI010144492.1:0-16616 GCA_963575145.1 Galago senegalensis
GTTAACATAGCCTTCACAGCATTTTCTTAGTTATTGTGTTAAGACATTTATATTCTATACCTAGTAAATTTCACATGTACCCTTGTAAGATGCACCGTAGGTGTGGTCCCACCAATTACCCTCCCTCCACCCATCCTCCCCACTCCCCTCCCCTCCTTCTCCCTTTCCCCTGCTTCTTGGGCTATAATTGGGTTATAGCTTTCATATGGAAGCTATCAATTGGTTTCATAGTAAGACTGAGTATATTGGATACTTTTTCTTTCATTCTTGAGATACTTTCCTAAGAAGAATATGTTCCAGCTCCATCCATGTAAACATGTAAGAGGTAAAGTCTCCATTTTTCTTTAAGGCTGCATAATTTTCCATGGTGTACATATACCACAATTTTATTGATCCATTTATGGGTCGATGTGCACTTGGGCTTCTTGTATGACTTAGCAATTATGAATTGGGCTGCAATAAACATTCTGGTACATATATCTTTGTTATAATGTGATTTTTGTTCTTCTGGATATATACCTAGTAGAGGACTTATAGGATCAAATGGCAGGTCTACTTTTAGATCTCTAAGTGTTCTCCAAACATCTTTCCAAAGGGAACGTATTTGTTTGCATTCCCACCAGCAATGTAGAAGTGTTCCCTTTTCTTCACATCCACGCCAACATCTCTGGTTTTGGGATTTTGTGATGTGGGCTAATCTTGCTGGAGTTAGATGATATCTCAAAGTAGCTTTGATTTGCATTTCTTTGATGATTAAGGATTATGAGCATTTTTTCATGTATCTGTAGGCCGTGTGCCTGTCTTCTTCAGAGAAGTTTCTATTCAAGTCCCTTGCCCAACTTGAGATGGGATCACTTGTTTTTTTCTTGCTAATACATTTGAGTTCTCTGTTGGAGACATAAACCTTTGTCAGAGACATAACCTGCAAATATCTTCTCCCATTCTGAGGACTGTCTGCTTGCCTTACTTACTGTGTTCTTGGCTGTGCAGAAACTTTTTAGTTTGATCCGGTCCCAGTAGTATATTTTTGATGTTGTTTCAATTGCCCAGGGTGTCCTCCTCATAAAATATTCGACCAGGCCAATTTCTTCAAGAGTTTTTCTTGTACTTTCTTCTAGTATTTTTATAGTTTCATGTCTTAAGTTTAAATTTTTAATCCAGTTAGAGTCTATCTTAGTTAATGGTGAGAGATGTGGGTCCAGTTTCAGTCTTCTACAGGTTGCCAGCCAGTTCACCTAGCACCATTTGTTAAATAGGGAATCTTTTCCCCACTGAATGTTTTTAATTGGCTTGTCAAAGATCAAGTAACTGTAAATAGCTGGGCTCATCTCTTGGTTCTCTATTCTATTCCATATATCTACCTCTCTGTTTTTGTGCCAGTTCCATGCTGTTTTAATCACTATCGATTTATAGTATAGTCTGAGCTCTGGTAGTGTAATTCCTCCTGCTTTGTTTTTATTTCTGAGTAATGTCTTGGCTATTCGAGGTTTTTTTCTGATTCCATATAAAATGAAGTATTATTTTTCCTAGATTTTTTTTTTTTTTTTGAGACAGAGCCTCAAGCTATCCCCCTGGGTAGAGTGCCATGGCATCATGCTCACAGCAACCTCCAACTCCTGGGCTCAAGCGAGTCTCCTGCCTCTGCCTCCCAAGTAGCTGGGACTACAGGGGCCCACCACAACACCTGGCCATTTTTTGGTTGCAGCCATCATTGTTGTTTGGCGGGCCCAGGCTGGGGATTCGAACCCACCACCTTAGGTGTATGTGGCTGGCACCTTAGCCGCTTGAGCCACAGGCGCCGAGCCCCTAGATCTTTAAAGTATGACAGTGGAGTTTTAATAGGGATTGCATTAAAATTATATATTGCTTTGGGTAGTATGGACATTTTAGCAATGTTGATTCTTCCCAGCCATGAGAATGGTATGTTTTTCCATTTGTTAACATCTTTAGCTATTTCTTTTCTTAGAGTTACATAGTTCTCTTTATAGAGATCTTTCATGTCCTTTGTTAGGTAAACTCCCAAATATTTCATCTTCTTTGGCATGACTGTGAATGGAATAGAGTCCTTGATTGTTTTTTCAGCTTGACTATTGTTGGTATATATAAAGGCTACCGATTTATGAGTGTTGATTTTGTAACCTGAGATGCTGCTGTATTTCTTGATGACTTCTAAGAGTTTTGTAGTAGAATCCATGGTGTTTTCCAGATATACAATCATATCATCTGACCCTACATGGATACCCTTGATCACCTTTTCTTCCCTAATTGCGATGGCTTGTTTGTATCATTTTGCCCTCAGCAGATAGGTGCAGGGTCTATGAGGATCTCTGAGTAGCCTGCAATGCTCTTTGTATCATTTTGCCCCCAGCAGACAGATGCGGGGTCTATGAGGATCTCTGAGTAGCCTGCAATGCTCTTTGTATCCATTTTGCCCCCAGCAGACAGATGGGGGGGGGTGTCTCTGAGGATCTCTGAGTAGCCTGCAATGCTCTTTGTATCCATTTTGCCCCCAGCAGACAGATGCAGGGTCTGTGGCAGACATTTTCTGGAGAGCAAACAGCATGAGCCATCATCAGTTTAAGGAAAGTAACTGAGTATTTGTTGTCAGGGATAAAATTTGATATTTCAAAGAAAAATTAGAATTTGGAGACCTTGCATCTGCCACTGTGAACTTGGTGGCTTCTTAATACTTTTTTGGTGAGATCATGGTGATGTTAATGAGTGTGGATTTTTTTTTAATATTAGAGGGTAAAACAAAATCTGCATAGGTCAGTAGAAGGTCTGCATGGGTCAGTATTCCAGTATTTTCCAAACAGCCAGTGCACGATGACCCTTAGGGGCAGCCCAGAGTGGAGAATTTAACGTGAGAACACACACGCTCATCGGTGTGGTTTCACACATTATACTACAAATGCTTTTAAAGAAGTGGCCTGTTAAGTTAAAACCTGTTAAGTTTGTGTAGCACCAAGAGCCAGGATAATCTGGAACAGCAATTTAAGGAGCTCCTGTCTTTCCTAATGACACAAAAATGGACAGTGTTATTCTCACTAATTTGGGGGGGCAGGTTTGAGACAGAGCCTTAAGCTGTCCCCCTGGGTAGAGAGCTGTGGCATCACAGCTCACAGCAACCTCCAACTCCTGGGTTCAAGCGAGTCTCCTGCCTCTGCCTCTCAAGTAGCTGGGACCATAGGCGCCTGCCACAACGCCCGGTTGTTTTTTGGTTGCAGCCATCGTTGTTGTTTTGGCAGGCTGGGGCTGGATTCAAACCCACCAGTTTAGGTGTATGTGGCTGGAGCCTTAGCTGCTTGAGCCACAGGTGCTGAGCTGTGGAGGGGGGGTATTTTTTAATAATAAATATTCATGTTAAAAAGAACTAGATTTGTTATTTTTAAGATCCATGAAGAAATTTTTAAAAAGATCTTAATTTTGAATATAGTAAATATTGATAGATGCAACCACATGAACAACAGCTCCTTGTGGTCCTCAGTGGTTTTAAAGAGTGTAAAGGGTCCTGAGACCAAACAGGTCTGGGAACTTGTGGTTCAGAGTTAGCAGCTCTAGAAGCCGCTCCTGAGATGGATGGACACACTGCGCACATATGCGTTTGCTTGTAAAGCTGAGTTTTTGTGGGACAGCAGAGAGCATGGATGGAACTGTTTAGAAGTGTATCACCTCCTTATTCTGGCTGGGCTGGTGGCTCACACCTGTAATCCGAGCACTATGGGAGGCCAAAGAGGGAGGATCGCTTGAGCTCAGGAGTTTGAGACCAGCCTGAGAAAGAGTAAGACCTTGTTTCTTCTAAAAATAGAAAAACTAGCTGGGCCTTGTTGTAGGTGCCTATAGTCCCAGCTATTTTGGAGGCGAAATGCAGGAGGATCGCATGAGCCCAGGACTTTGAGGCTGCTGTGAGTTAGGCTGATGCCACAGCACTTTAGCCTGGGTAATAGAGTGAGACTTTGTCTCCAAAAAAAAAACAAGTATATTACCTCCTTGTTGTTTTCTTTCTTTTCCTCCTCCCGTGCACACGAGAGCTGGACCTTGAACCCAAGGATAGGCCCATACTGTTCTCACTGCTGGGCTTCCTGTGCAAGGTCTCTGTTTGGGGGAAGAAGCACAGTCCCAGCCTGTTCATGCAAAGCGAGACAGCAGCGCAGGAATGAAGTAGCCAGAGTGCAGGAAAGCTGCAGGTGCTGAAATATAAACAGGCGTGGGCAGAAAAGAAACAAGCATTGTGGCAGTGATGCTGATAACACCCAATGTGATGGGCACGTCAGCCTGTTTGGGCACATTAGCAATTTCATAAATCTGCTTAAACAGACATCAGCCACAGGCTGTTGTGTTTAGTCCAAGGTGGCTGTGAAATCTGTTTTATGAGAGGAGACTAAAAGAGAGGAAATGGATATGTAAAGACTTCTCCTCATTGCTCCCTCAGATCCTCTGTCCATGGGTCCTCAGAAGGCTCTGGAAACCATCGGTGCGAATTTGCAGAAGCAGTACGAGAACTGGCAGCCACGGGTAAGCTTTCTCATTTGCGCTTCTTATAGGGAAAGTTGGATGCTTGGTTTATAGTCTTTGGTTTGAAGCGGGAATTCTTTGCAGGTGCTCACCTCAAGTGAAGTGCTGCCCTGCGGTCCCCATGTGTTTGAGGCTCGCTGTGCGGTGCTGCCTGCCAGCACATGCTCGGTTGTGAGGCAGGTGTTGGGTAGCCTGATTTATTTTGCCAAATCTTTAGAAAAGAAAAAATATTTGTCATGTTGCTCTTAAATCACAGTTTTTATTTTTGTAAGGAGATGTATTTGGTAACCCTTCTGCATCCTCAACTAGTTAGAGCGATCCTTCCTGTCTTCAAAGAGTTGAGGGGAAAAAAACTCCACATTCAAAAGTTGACACCTATCATATGTTTTGTCTTTGATTCAAAAGGTTCTTTTCAGAGAGCCAATTACCAATTAGTGTGTCTTTTGTTGCTTATATTGTACAGGTGTTTTTTTTTTTAAAGAGATGTGGCATAGAATATAACTGTCAAATTGCCCTTAAGATCTCAAGTTACTTGTAAAGCCCCAAAGCAACCATTTCCTTTGGCCTTTCTCATTAACTGGCTTAAAGATTTGAGAAATGTCATAGAACTTTAGAAATTGTGGGCATCCATGGAAGTTGCATTTTATTCAGCTCTGTGTGGTGGGCTCATGCTGGGACCATCTAAGGGAGTGTGATGAGCAAGGAGGCTGAGAAGGCGGCCTCACCTGTGCACCCCTTGTGGGCTGCTTCTCCCTTCTTGTATCAGCCCAGTGGAAACAAAAGATTCGTAGCTCCTGTTGAACACTTATCTGGTAGAGATTTTGATTTGTGGGTCATTTATCCCCGTGATCTGGAATTTAGGGATTCCTTGTATGTTATCTGCATTCTTAGAGTAAGAGAATAGCCAAAAGTGAATTCACTTCTGCCCTCAGGTAGTTTTTGCTGTTGCTCCTAGCAGTGAGCCGCTGATTGTTAGGAAACATCACCCTGTCTTAGGGTGTGTCTTTGTTCTTTGCATTTCTAACTTGTCAAGTCATTAATAATGGGCTTTTATTCTTCAGAAGGCAGTTTCCTAGCAGTTATTTTGATATATGCCTGAAGGCTTTACTTTTCCCTCTCTCAAACTTGTTATTTCTTGATGGTTTATATAAAAAGTCATTGCTTTTAGCTTGAGAGTGCCGTGCACTTGGGGGTTGGATGAGAACTGGAGAGAGATTTTGATGGCGTATTCCTTTAAAAATAGTCGAGATGCCTGGTGTTCTCAGTACAAAGGAGTGAGGACTTTGAAGGTACTCCAGGATCTCAGCAAGGTGAGACAGCACTTAAGGGAGAGTGGTGCAGAGTGGCAATCTGGGAAGACTTGATGTCACTGGCATCCAGGAGGTTGTTCGCCAACACTGTATAAATTTAAAGGAATGCCTTTCTGACTCAGCTACTTCTAGCCATCTCCTGGGTGTGACTTCGTGCCTTTGCTTTTTGCTAGATATATTTGTTTAAAAAAGAACATAACCAGATAAATTCTAGTCTACCAGTTGAATTTTTCATAGATGAGTTTCTGTTTTTTTTTTTTTTTTTGTAGAGACAGAGCTTCACTTTTTCACCCACAGTAGTGTGCTGTGGCATCACACAGCTCACAGCAACCTCCAACTCCTGGGCTTAGGTGATTTCCTTGCTTCAGTCTCCCAAGTAGCTGGGACTATAGGCGCCTGCCACAATGCCTGGCTATTTTTTTGTTGCAGTTTGGCTGGGGCCAGGTTTGAACCCACTACCCTTGGTATATGGGGCTAGTGCCTTGCCCATTGAGCCACAGGCGCCGCCCCAAGTTTCTGTTGTTTTTAATTACTTCCCTTTTTAAAACAAATTATTACATTAGAAAATACAGTCTTTCAGACTACATGTGTTTAATATTTCAAGATATTGTATGTTTATTCCATTTGGTATTGTACATAATTTTCTTTGAGTGCCAAGAGTTGGTTTACTGCCAGCTTTATTATTAGTTTAGTTTGGGAGGTGTCAACTAGTGTGAACTAGCTGACAGTAAGTGGAATCTTCTAAAGCAGGATCTATTATTTTTAATCTAAACTTCTGCTTAGGAGCAGATGTCTTTCATGGCATCTGGGAGAGTGTCATGACATAAGGCAGGCAGAGTCTGCATGTAGGTAGATGATCACAGACAGACAGAGGACATTGTAGCACCACGTCCCACAGCAGTGGTCCTGCTGTCCCCAGACGGTAAGCACTGGTGTACAACGGTGTACTTCTCTGGGGAGGTGGTCTTTAGGTCTGGGAACATTTGTAAAAGTCAATGGGATTTCAAGACTGGATCTGTGAAATAATTTTCCGAATAAGAGGTCGTTTGAAGGGCTACTGATATGGAGAATGTGTAAAAATGATAGACTGGAAAGGGTGTCATCGAACCATCTGGGTCTATTAAGTGTGATCTGGAATAAAGAAGCTTCAGCTGCAGCCTGGAAAGAAGCTGTTCCTGGGAACACGCCTGCACTCAGAAAGCAGAACCACAATAGGGGATACTCCGTGTTTTCTTTTTGAATGCTGAGACTATTGCATTCATTTTTAAGTATGATAAGAATGTTCAAAATTTTTCTGTTGCAAACCATTTTTGTGGGGCTCATCGACTTTAGAAAGAGCCTAATGGTAAAGGAAGTCACAGGGTACCCCTGACTGGTCTCTGTTGTCAAATGTGGGCTGTGCCATGTGCACTCAATAATGACAGACCCTGCTCCTGAGTGTGGCCTGCCTCTCTGCTCATCATAACTTCCTGTGTGTTGTGGGAGGGAGGCCAGGCCCTGACAGCAGCAGTTCTCAGGGTGGGGCAGACCTTAAGCTGCCTTACAGAGTTTGCACAAAACATGAGGCACTTACTGAGCTCAGCTGTTTGTGTGCAAGGTGCCTGGTCCCTGACTGTAAATCAGGGGCCTTTGAAGCATTGCAAAGCCAAACACGCACCACTTTATTGTACTCCACAGAGCTCTTGCGTTTCTGCAGTAATAAAGAGAGGTTGATGTGCCATCTGCAATAAAACAATGGGAATGTTATTAAGTTTCTTAGATTTTTGATGTAACGACCCATACATCTGGTTTCTCTTTCTCTGTGTCCTTTATTGCAAGACTCAACAAAGGTTGGGCAATTTGCAGTAAGGTCATTTTTGTTAATATTTGCTGGAGATGTAATCTCCATGTTGGCATAGATGGGACTAGGGAATGTCTATTACCTCACAGCCATCTCCCATCCCCAGATGTGCAGAAAACTGACCCCTGTGCCCCCATCAGCCACATCAAGAGTGAGGCCTGGAAGCCTGATAGTGTCCTCACTGTGCTGGGGTGTGGACACTGCCCCTTGCCTTTCTAGCTGTAACTGTTCATACAATGCTGTATGTTTTGATGTAGGTGATTCTGGTTCCTGGTGGAATTTAGAGCAACCATGGCTGTTACATTTTTCCTGAAGGCTGCCAGACTCTATCCAGCCCATATTTCCTTGCCAGGTCCATTGAGCCCTTTTCTAAATAATTTATCAGTTTGCCACTGTTGAAATATTTCTTCTGATTAAATTTAAGACTTTGCCTTATTACCTTGTTGGTGCATAAATTTCTGTTCTGTAGAAGATTGAGGGGAAAATGCCAGCTGTTGTTCCTGTGGAAAATTCTGCAGTGAAACCTCATTCGCTTCATCACTGGCCTCAGTGGGGAGTTCTGTCGGGCGGTGGGTGAGAGAGCATAACGCTGGGAGTATGCAGTGAGGAATTTATCTTCCTGAGAGTTTCTCTAACAGACTGGGGCTCTGACAGCTTAGTGCAGGATATAAGTTAGGATATCCTTCTCTCCATATCAGACTCACAAGGGTGTGCACAGTGCTGTCCTCAGTACCAGTCTCACAAGGGTGTGCACAGTGCTGTCCTCAGTATCAGACTCACAAGGGTGTGCACAGTGCTGTCCTCAGTACCAGTCTCACAAGGGTGTGCACAGTGCTGTCCTCAGTACCAGTCTCACAAGGGTGTGCACAGTGCTGTCCTCAGTATCAGACTCACAAGGGGAGAAGCAAACAGGTGGAGTCTCCCTCTCTGAGTCCTTCTGTCCCAGAGGCTGTCCTCCAAACAAGGGAGAGGCCACACTCCTTTACTTGGGGTGAGTTTCTGGTGGCTTAAAAACAACCTTATGGGGGGGGGGATATTCATCATTTACTAAAGATGGTGAAGCTATTTGGTGAAGCTTTCTGTTGGCAGGTAGCTGGAATGACCTCCAGCTGTGTCCATTTGTCCAATGTGTGTGTCTAGGGCAGATACTCTTCCATCATGAGTGCTCTTTGCAGAAGGGTCTCTTATCCCAACCAAGCCTGTGAGTGGCCACTGTGGCAAGATTGTTGGGTCACTGTGGTGTCTTCAGGAAGCTGAGTGGTCATGAGAGTCCATTTTGAGATACCTGGCAATTCCTAGTCATCCACACATAGCAGTCCTTATGGATTGTGTTGTATGGGTCTTAAGCTTCAGCTGCCCTTCAGCTCCTCCTGCTTCTCAGGTGTGTCTCAGTTAATCCCTGGTCATGGAGTGCAAGTCGGATTCACTGTAAGGTGAATATGCTATCTTAGCTCTTCATGCAGGGCATAGTGCACTCGGGGTTAAGTTCCAGAACAAAACTGCTGCCAGACCTGGTCCGTGTTCACTGTGTGTGTTCCCCTGATGATCACCTCCTGCTTGGTATTGATTATAGTGCAGTGCTCGCCCTTGTGAGACTGGTACTGAGGACAGCACTGTGCACACCCTTGTGAGACGTACTGAGGACAGCACTGTGCACACCCTTGTGAGTCTGGCACTAATGACAGGACTGTGCATATCCTTGTGAGTCTGATACTGAGGACAGCACTGTGCACACCCTTGTGAGTCTGGTACTGGGGACAGCGCTGTGTATGCCCTTGTGAGACTGGTACTGACCACAACGATGTGCGTACCCTTCTGAGCTACTCAGAAGGAACTGATGCTGGCGGTCTCCTTCCTATGGGGTGGATCTGGGGACAGGAGGTTGAGGAGGCCCGGGGCCCATGGTTTTGTTTCTGTGTTGGACATTTGGCTTTCTGACACAGGTCTTGTTTGCAGAACTTAACCTTTTATGTGTGAGTGTTTCATAGGGGTTTGTAGTTAGGGTAAGTGGAGTTCAAGTTTTTCCCCCTCCCTGAACAAGGCTCTTGCCTGATCGTATACTTCTTAGGGACAATCTGGTGGTCACTCATGACAAAACATGAAATGCTCAAAGCTAAACTCTCAGACTGCTTCTTGTTAGGGTAGAAGCTGTCCCAGTCAGGTGGTGGGGTGGGCTCTGGAGAGGCAGGGTGCTTGGTCCTGCTCCCTGCTGCTCTTTCCCCCAGGCTGACCATGCTGCTTGCAACCTCAGCCCCTCCTCCTCACCCCTCAGTGTTTGGATGAATTTTGCACAGGGATGCAGTTAACTGGGTTCTACCTTTTCTTAGGATTTTCAGAGTCAGATGTAGATAATCAGGGATGAAGCTGAGTCACCTCAGGATGGTGTCCTGCCTGGGAGGTACTGCCAAGGGTTGTGGAATAGACCCATGTGGGCCATCACTCTGCAGTGAGTCCTGAATGGTGCTTTCACTTGATGACATTAGCCCCACACTGATGGTGCAGTTCAGCTGTGGACCTATAATTGTGACTGGCATCGTCCCCTGGCCTGCCACCCTGATGCCATTATCATGTCACCGTCCATCCCCCGCCTGCCATCTCCCTGCTGGCTGGCTCTCCCTCTTCTTGCCCTCACTAACCTGGCTTCCCTTCTGGATGGGTCTGGAGGTGGGCTTGGCCCACTTTGTGTTTTTGTGGCAATCTGCCAACAAGGACTCATAGCCACAAGCAAGACTACTGATGCATGGCTCCTTAGCTCACTTAATTCAGTATGTGGTGTGGGACACTCTGATTAAATCTCCATGTCAGGCTAGGTCCCCATAGCACAGTGGTTACCGTGCAAGCCACATACACCAAGGCTGGCGGGTTTGAACCCGGCCCTGGCCAGCCAAACAAACAATAATGACAACCGCAACAAAAAAATAGCTGGGCATTGTGGCGGGTGCCTGTAGTCCAGCTACTTGGGAGGCTGAGGCAAGAGAATCGCTTAAGCCCATGGGTGGCACCTGTGGCTCAAAGGAGTAGGGCGCCAGCCCCATATGCTAGAGGTGGCAGGTTCAAACCCAGCCCTGCCAAAAACTACAAAAAAAAAAAAAAAAAAAAAAAAGAAAAGAAAAGAAAGAATCACTTAAGCCCAAGAGTTTGAGGTTGCTATGAGCTGTGATGCCATGGCACTCTACCCAGGGCAACATACTGAGACTCTGTCTCAAAAAAATAAAATTCTGCATGTCAGTGTAGAGGGCAGCTTCTAGCATCTTCTAGTTGTCTTGGGGTAACTGCTGTGGACTTTGACAGTGTCATTTAACTGCTTACTGCCTAGAAAGCTAAAAATTTACCTGTGCTGTTTCCTTTCTATTTGCTCTAGCCCCAATGATGTTTCCATACTTTATCTTCTTCCTTCTTTTTATCCCTTCTTGCCTGACAGCTTTTCCTTGTACAGTGTGCAGTGAGGATTCTGACTTACGCTCTTCAGCGAAAGTCGTCTTAGTCAGCCCTGCCCACGCACTTCCTGCCTTGCTCTGTCCCCAAAGGCCGTGGTGTTGGAAACAGCCTTCTGGAAATGGAGCTTAGATTTTGAAAACCAGTTTATACCAGACTTTTTCTAACTCTCTCAGAGAGCATAAAAGTGCTGTTACCTCCTGCTGTCACTCAAGAGCACCTCAGTGACGTGACCTATAAATTCTTTTTAAAGCAAATCGAATGCATTTTTAAAAGAAGAAGGAAAAGTATCATTTTGCAACCTGTCTGGAGGATGAATAGCCTGTCTTTTAAACAGAACACTTTAGAGATATCAACCCACTAGAATCGTTTGTCCTGGGAAGTGCTACATACTTGCCATCCCTGGGTTGGACCCTCACTCTCTGCACAGGTGGTGCTGTTGGTGTCTCCGTGTCTTCCGCTTCCCCTGCCAGGCCAGTGACTGGCCATTTTCTCCTTGCCTCCCACACTGGGGGGAAGGGCGCTCCGGGAAAGGGGTGCCTCCTGCCAAGCATTGCCCTGGCAGGGGAGGACAGGACTTGCTTGAGTTTGGCTCTGCCACATCCTAGAAATGTAACTTTGGCAAAAGATTTATTAACGTAAAGGGGAGGGTAAAATGATAAAGTATTTGCGCCGGTGGGAAGGGGGCCATAGTGGCTGGTCAGCAGATCCTGTCCACACTGGAGGCTACCCATAGATACATCTACGGCCAGTCCCAGAACATTCTGCCCATGACTGCCTGCCATCTAGCCCTTCTCCTTCCTGGAAACTCCATTCCTAGCTCTCCTCGACTAATTCACCTGCTCAGAGTACTAAATATAGTAATTTTAGAGAGAAATAAGGGCTTAACTCTGTCCTTAACAAGCCTCTCCAGGATATATCTCTTGTCATCCTGTTCTTTTAACCAGGGAGTTGCTGTGTGTGTGTGAAAACTCGCAAGCGAGGACCCCACACTGTCAGTCTGAGGATTAAAACTGAAGCCCAGCTGTCAGGTTCGCAGCTCTCGTGGGCGGCGTGGGTTTCCCCAAGTCACTCCGGGCCGTGGTACGGAGTGATGAGAGACGGCTGGAGGGACAGGCAGGTGCCAGGCGAGGGGTGGAAGTGCTGCTAAGTCAGAAAGTGGAGCTGTGCCACATAAGGATGGAAAGCTAAATTTGGAGATGGCGACGAGGAGCCCGCCATGTGCTCACCATATGCCGTGCGGGGAGTTGTGAGGTTAACGTTCCAGCCCCGTGGAAAGTGCTGATCCCGGGGGATAACCATGGCAGGTCGTGTTGAGAGCGTCTGTGGTACTTGATTTCATTGTACAAGAGAAAACGACGTGTCACAGTAGCCGTGACCTTGGGGGTTTATAAAGGCTGCTGGGCAGCTTCTGAGATGTCAAGGATTTACTTGTTGAAGTGATGCATAATGGAGATTTTTTTTTTTTTGAGACAGAGTCTCACTTTGTCAAACTCTTGGGCCTAAGTGATCCTCCTGCCTCAGCGTCATGAGTAGCTGGCACTATAGGTGCCTGCCACAGTGCCTGGCTATTTTTTCTATTTTTAGTAGAGATAGGGTTTCCCTCTTCTCCGGCTGGTCTTGAACTCCTGAGCTCAAGCAGTCCACTCATGGGCCTCCAAGAGTGCTAGGATTACAGGTGTGAGCCACTGTGCCTGACCTGGGACTTTTTTTAAAAATCACATAAAATTCTCATAAAATAAAATTTGCCATTTTAAGTGTACAATTCAGTGGTTTTTCAAATATTCACATTCATCACCACTGTCTTAATTCCAGAATATCTTGATTGCCCCAGACAGAAGCCCTGTCCCATCAGCAGTCACCCTTCATTGTCTCCCACTGGAGCCGGCAGCACTAACCTGCGCTCTGTCTGGGGCCTTCCCTGTTCTGGGCGCCACACAGCATGGAGCCACAGTGTGGCCTCTAGGTCTGCTCCCTGTTTCCGACATTCACCTCCGTTTCTGCACGTGTCAGGGACCCAGTCATTTTCATAGCTGAATGCTGTCCCATTGCTCAGACATAAAACACTTCCACTCTTTCACCTGTTGACGGACCTTTGGGCTGTGCGCGTTTCTGGCTGTCATGAGTAACCCTGCGGTGAGTGTTCATGCATGTGACTTTGTGCAGATGGGTTCTCTGTTCTCTCAGGTGTGTACCCAGGAGTGGAGTTGCTGGGTCACAGGACAGCCCTGCATTACCTTTTTGAGGCTTTCCCAATCTCTTCTCCACTGTGGCTGTACCATTTTTCCATTCCTACTAGCGATGCGTGAGGGCTCTAATCTCTCTTTACCCTTGCCAACACTTGCCATTTTCTTTCTTTTTTTTTTTTTTTTTTTTTTTTTTTGAGACGGAGCCTCAAGCTGTACCCCTAAGTAGAGTGCTGTGGCATCACAGCTCACAGCAACCTCCAACTCCTGGGCTCAAGCGAGTCTCCTGCCTCAGCCTCCCGAGTAGCTGGGACTACAGGCACCTGCCACAATGCCTGGCCATTTTTTGGTTGCAGCCATTATTGTTGTTTGGCAGCCCCGGCTGGGGATTCGAACCCGCCACCTTAGGTGTATGTGGCTGGCGCCTTAGCCGCTTGAGCCACAGGTGCCGAGCTGCATTTTCTGTTTTTTTAAATTATTGTTATTATGGCCTTCCCAGTGGGTATGAAATGGAATCTCATTGTGGTTTTGATTTGCATTTCCCTAATGACTAATGACCTCAAGCATCTTTTCATGTGCTTATTGATCATTTGTATATCTTCTTTGAAGAAATATCTGTTTAAGCCCTTTGCCCAGTTTTTATTTGGGTGGTTCTTTTGTTTAGAGACAGGATCTCACATCCGTTGCCCAGATTGGAGTGAGGTTGTATGCACCTCCAACTCCTGGCCTCAATTAATCCTCCTGCCTCAGCCTCTGGAACAGCAGGCTTGTGCTTTTTATAGAGATGGGGTCTCACATTTTGCCTAGGCTGGGTTTAAACTGGCTTCAAGCTATCCTTTTGCCTAAACTTCCCAAAGTGCTGGGTTGACAGATGTGTGCCCTCGTGCCTAGCTGAGACTTTTAAGGTGAATAAGCCATATTTTTACTCTGAGGACTTGTTTCCTTTGCATATGATATATGTGGTGTCTGCTGAGAACCTCATGGTACCCTTTAATTCTTAAAATAGTCTTTGACTTCATGGGTTTGTTTCATAAAACTGTTGTTAAGAGGTTAAGGTTGAATATATTGATACGTAAACTCTGTAAATATTATTCCATATGATCCCTTTGGGTTCTCATTAGGAATCTCTGGGTTTCAAAGAGCCGTGGTCTCCTCCACCTGGCCTGTCTCTCAGGAGAGCTCCTGTCCAGGTGAGAGTATGTAGGCAGCAGAGGGGCTAGGCCCTTATAACGTCCAGGAGCATGTCTGGGGCCCGCAGAAGACCGGGGCACCCTGCCATAGGTGGGGTGTGTTTCTACACCGTGGCCCCGTGTGTCTTTTCTCTTTGCTCTGAGGTGGCATCTGCTTTGCCCTGAAGGTCTTCTGCGCGCCTCACCATGGAGGCGGACTTGACTCTTCTTATCTCATGTCATCTGTGGACATACTCAGGGATTGTGCCCACTCAGAGGGAGGCCCTGGTTGGGCCCTGTAAACCAAAATCTTAGCCAATTCCAGGATGTTATCAGAGGATTCTTTTCTTCCTTCCTCCAAAGGATTTCAAACGTTGAAGCAACACAGTTTTCTTTTCTTTCTTTCTTTCTTTTTTCAATTTTTTATTGTTGAGGATTCATTGAGGGTACAAAGAACTGGGTTATACTGCTTGCCTTTGTTAGGGGAAGTCCCTCTTACAACTGTGTCCTACCCCCAAGAGGTGTGTCATACACTGTGACCCCCCACCCCTTCTCTCCACGCCCCATTCCCCCACCTCCCACCATGTACTAACATCAGTTGTCCTCATATCAGAACTGAGTACACTGGATTCTTGATTCTCCATTCTTGTGATGATTTACTAAGAAGAATGTGCCTCAGCTCCATCCAGGTTGATACAAACGATGTAAAGTCACCATCTTTTTTTGAGCAACACAGTTTTCTAAAACTTTGATTATGAAAGATATCCACGTGTGCTGAGTTTTACAGCAAGGTGCAGAAGGAAATGGATTCATTAGTCTTAGGGTTTCACATGACTGATCGAGGTCAGTTCAGCAGTCCCTGCTGGTCAGATCAACACAGAGGAGAGTGTGGCATCCAAGTGCCCCTTCCCCATGTGCACTTAGAGCAGGAAGGGGCCGTCAGGCAGAAGGAGCCTCTTGCCTTTGGAGTATGACATTTGTGTATTTTTTACTTCTGTCCCTGTCTGTGCCCAGTGAGGCTGTGAGCTGGGGAGGCTTTTGTTTGGAGCCCCTGTCAGTCCACAGGTCTGGAGCAGGTGTTAATTACTCTCCTGTGGGTAGCAGCTGTGGTTAGAGGGTCCCAGGGATGGCGAGTTCCTCTGTCTGTGTGAACAGCCGTGTGGACTGGAATGGAGCAGGCAGGAGGGGGTGGGGGTGGGGCCTGTTCCCTCTGACTCAGTTTACCAGCAAAGAAACCTTGACACAGGTAAGCTCACCACAGGCAATTTCTCATGGTGCTTTTGTTGTTTCTTCTCACAACTCTGGTTTGAAAAACAGAGGGCCTGGGGGCTTGTTTTAATTTGAATTATATTTCTATTCATTCAATTGATAAAATTCTGTTTTTTTTTTTTTTTTTGTCTTGAGACAAGAGTCTTGCTTGCTGGGGCTTGAGTGCCATGATGTCAGCCCAGCTCACTGCAACCCCAAACTCCTGGGCTCAAGGGATCCTCCTGTCTCAGCCTCAAGTAACTGGGACTATAGGTGTGCACCACAACACTCAGATAGTTTTTTCTATTTTTAGTGGAGATGGGGGTCTTGCTCTTGCTCAGGCTGGTCTCGAATTCCTGTGTTTAACTGATCCATCCACTTCGGCCTCCTGGAGTATTAGGATTGCTGGTGTTGAGCTGCTGGGCCTGGCCAACTTCTTTTATATCAAGCAGGTTTAACAAAATTACTCCATTTTCCTTTCTGTTTGCAACATTTTAAAGACTACCTTTGTGTAGGCTCGGCACCTGTGGCTCAAGTGGCTAAGGCACCAGCCACATACACCTAAGGTGGCGGGTTCAAATCCAGCCTGGGCCTGCCAAACAACAATGACAGCTGCAACCAAAAAATAGCCAGGTGTTGTGGCGGGCGCCTGTGGTCCCAGCTACTTGGGAGGCTGAGGCAGGAGACTCGCTTGAGCCCAGGAGTTGGAGGTTTCTGTGAGCTCTGATGCCACAGTACTCTACTCAGGGAGACAGCTTGAGGCTCTGTCTCAAAAAAAAAAAAAAGACTACCTGTGTTACATATTTATTTAGTGGTGACCCTAGTGGTCACTACAACATTCACTACACATCAGTGCTCCCCACTTTTCAGACGGTTAAGATCCCTGCCGGGTGTTACTCAGTCCTCTGTGCTG
>CAUYTI010144493.1:0-33604 GCA_963575145.1 Galago senegalensis
AGGCGCCCGCCACAACGCCTGGCTATTTTTTGGTTGCAGCCATCATTGTTGTTTGGCGGGTCCGGGCTGGGGATTCGAACCCGCCACCTTAGGTGTACGTGGCTGGCGCCTTAGCCGGTTGAGCCATAGGCGCCGAGCCTCAAAATTATAAACAGGTTGTGTTCATCAATAGACCGCAATTAATAGTGAAATATACCTATAATGACTAGGAAAGCAAGAGCATATTTTGAAGTTTGTTATAGAACAGAAATAAAACATTTTTGTTTCTACAAATACTTATGTATTTAAATGGACAAAGAAGAGCTCTACAAGGATACATATCAAATGAGTACTAGAAAGGGGATTAGGAGAGGAAGTTGAAGGGAGCTTGAATTTCATCTGTATTGTTTGCTTTTCTTTTTTTAATAATCAGAAACATTCACATTCATTTTTTACTTTAAAATTTGTTTTAATTAGGAAAAATTAGCTATTAAAAAAATAAAGCAATGTTGGCAGCATCTGTAGCTCAGTGGGTAGGATGCCAGCCACATACACCGAGGCTGGCAGGTCAAACCCGGCCCAGGTCAGCTAAAACAAGAATAACAGCTGCTGCAACAACAACAACAAAGTAGCCGGGCATTATGGTGGGCACCTGTAGTCCCAGCTACTTGGGAAGCTGAAGCAAGAGAATCTCTTGAGCCCAAGAGTTTGAGTTTGCTGTGAGCTGTGACGCCATGGCACTACCCAGGGTGACAGCTTGAGAGACTCTGTCTCACAAAAAAATAAATAAATAAAGCAATGAAAGGAAATAGAGACTAGCAGGGTAGAGGGGGAAGGGAAGAGGACTTTTGCCTTTTTTAAAGTGTTTTAATAGTCAATCTGAATGAGGGAAAGGAGTGAACAATATGAATATTTGGTGAAAGGGCGAATAAAAGTACAGGCCTTTGTGTGGGAACAAGCTTAGCCTGATTGGGGAACTGGAAGAAAACCAGTGAGACTGGAACATAATGAAGAAAGAGGACAAGATTGCTAGGATATAAGTTCAGAAAAATAGGCAAGGGCCAGATTAGAAATAGTTTTGTAAGCTGTAAGGATGTAAGGTTTTATTGTAAGTATGATAGGAAACCGTTGTATGGTTTCATGGAGGAGAGACATTTAATTGCAGATAACAAGATCAGTTTTTCTGCTTTGTCTCAGAGAATGGGCTGTGAGAGAACAAAAGAGGAGGCAGGGAAATCTATTATAGTAGACCATCTGGACTGGGGTGGACAGCGGAGAGGGTGGGAAGTAGTCAGACTCGGAGCATATTTTGAGAGTATTTTTGAAACCACTGGCTGCTGATGTGGGATGTGAGGGAAATAAAAATCATTGCCTCTGATCTATATATTTGACCTGAACAACTAAGTAAAAACTAGTGACAGTTAGTGATAAGAGGTAGCAGGAGGAGGAGCAGATTTGAATGGGAGGGAAAAGGGAATCAAGAGATGTTTCAGATCCCAGCACAGTGGCTCAGGCCTGTAGTTTCAGCTTCTTTTGAGGCTGAGGCAGGAAGATCATTTGAGGCCAAGAGTTCAGTACCAGCCTGGGCAGCATAGGTAGGCCTTATCTCTTTAAAAAAAAACTAAGGAGAAAAGAAAATTCTGTTTCAGCCTGCAAAGTTTGAGATGCCCATTTAATAAACAAGCAAATATATCTTGTGAGACGTTGGATACTTGAATCTGGAATTTGAAGTGCTATTTAATGGCAAAAACTAGATGAGGTTATGCAAATAGAGAAAAGAAGGGGACCTAGGATGTTGAGGGATGGGGAGCCAGGAAAGAAATTGACAAAGAGCAACCAGTGAGATAAAAAGGAAAACTAAGGACAAGTGGTACTACAAGCAAAGAGGTGGGTGAAAGAGTGGTCACTGTGTTCAGAACTCTGAAGAAATTAAGATGAGGCCAAGAAAAAATTGTTGGGTTTGGCAACATGAAAACCTGTCTCAGTGGAATGGAGTAGGGAGTAGGTGACTTTCATGGTATTTCTGTGAATGGAAGGGAACAGAGAGATTGAGTAGTAGGGGAGGATGAACAGAGTCAAAGCTGGATTTTTAAGATACAATTTTTAAATAATTTTAAACTTACAGAAAAGCTATGGGAATAATTCAGAGAACTCCCAAATACACTTTACCTGGATTCCCCAGTTGGTAACATTTTGTTCCATTTGTTTGTTTTTTTCCCCTTTCCCAATAATACACTCATTTTTTTTTTTTTTGGATCATTTGAAAGTAGGCTGCATACGTCTTTAGCCCTTAATACTTTGATGTATATATCCTAAAAGCTAGGGTATTCTCTTGTGAAACCACATGCAGTTGGCAAATTAAGGAAATTTGGTTTTTTACAGTCCACATTACAATTTTGTCAGTTGTCTCAGTAACATCCTATATACACAGTCTGGTCCAGGGTTTTATATTACATTTAGGTATCATGTCTTTTTAGACAGAGAGAGAGTTATTTTGTTTTGTTTTTGAGGCAGAGTATCATTATGTCACCCTCGGTAGAGTACTATGGCATCACAGCTCACAGCAACCTCCAACTCTTGGACTTAAGTGATTCTCTTGCCTCAGCTTCCCAAGTAGCTGGGACTACAGGCGCCTGCCACAACACCCAGCTATTTTTTTGTCGCAGTTGTCATTGTTGTGTAGCTGGGCAGGCCAGGTTTCAACCTGCCAGCCTTGGTATAAGTGGCCAGCCCTGTAACCACTGTGCTGTGGGTGCCACCTGAGAGGTATTTTTTTTTTTTTTGAGACAGAGCCTCAAGCTGTCCCCCTGGGTAGAGTGCCGTGGCATAGCTCACAGCAACCTCCAACTCCTGGGCTCAAGCGAGTCTCCTGCCTCTGCCTCCCAAGTTGCTGGGACCACAGGCGCCCGTCACAACACCTGGCTTTTTTTTTTTTTTTTCAGTTGCAGCCATCATTGTTGTTTGGCGGGCCTGGGCTGGATTAGAACCCGCCACCTTAGGTGTGTATGGCTGGCGCCTTAGCCACTTGAGCCACAGGCACCGAGCCGGTTTTTTTTTTTTTTTTTAAAAGACAGAACATGGTAATTTTATACTCTTAACACCACTGTGGGATATAGGTATGACTAATCTAATAAGGTTTGACTAATCTAGTTTTATAGATCATAGGTTAATTATTCCTTTCATGACTAATAAGTGGCAGAACCAGAACTCAAAAGTCAAGCATAGGACTCTAGGATTTGTACCATTAAGTACAGTATACAGTAACTTCCACATAGTACATGAAAAAACCTGAAATTTCTTATTTGAAGTAGACAGGTTAAATATATAGATCAGATGCAAAGATCCTTATGTCAAAAAGATTTTTAAATTTCTAGACCTGTATTGCAATTCTCTGTCTTAAAAATAGTGGTTGGGTTAATTTGTCACCCTGATAAGTAGGACAGAAGGAAGAATAAGAAAAGTAAAGATATTTAAACATAATTGGCCTTTGGCATAAGCGATGTTTTCAGAGTTATTGGTATTGATTGTTTAGAAAGGTAAAAAGAGGGTGGCGCCTATGGCTCAGTAAGTAGGGTGCCAGCCCCATATATCAAGGGTGGTGGGTTCAACCAAACTGCAACAAAAAAAATAGCTGGGCATTGTGGTGGGTGCCTGTAGTCCCAGGTACTCGGGAGGCTGAGGCAAGAGAATCGCCTAAGCCCAGGAGTTGGAGGTTGCTGTGAACTGTGATATTATTACAGCACTCTACCAGGGGCAATAAAGTGAGACTCTGTCTTTAAAAAAAAATTAAAAAAAAGAAAAGAAAGGTAATTCTTTTTGTGGTAGGGTCAAGTTGGCAGTAGTATATGGACACGGTTTCTAAAGAGTTTCAGAGTGTTTTAAGAAGTGTTTATTTCAGCTCAAGAAATGCTATGTCAAACCTTTATTAGAAAATATTACAAGGTTTAATTTAGGGAAAGAGCATTAATGGTTGAACCATTGAAACAGCAGGTGCTCTAGAATTGGAATTAGAATGCTTCACTGGATTTCTAGTTCAATAATGTTTTATGTAGTTTTATATCACACAGTTTTGAGAGGATAATGAATAAAGTACTTCTTTTAGGTAAAAACAAGTTATGGTGGAAATTTTTCTATGATATTTTCAACCAAAGATTGTTCTTGCTATTAAATGTGGCCTAAGGTACTGTACCTTTTCACAGGTGCCCGTGTACGTGTGTTTGTTGAAAGAATCAAGTGACGTGTAGCTTTCATTCTGGTAATTCAGTAGTCCCCAAACTACTTTCATTGTGGTAATTTAGTAGTCCCAGAACTACACTTGGACGATTGAGTTGAATACAACTTTCCCTGAAGGCTAGGAGAATTTCAGTAGTAAATATAAAGAAAAGTATTAAGGCTGGCTTTTGAATGTAGAGTATGACGGGATTCATCATTTATAGTCAACTAAATGTTTTACCTCTAGAAGTTGAAAGGAACTTTGCTTTATAAGTGAGAAAATAAGTAAGGGTGAGTCGCAGGATTGCCCAGCTAGCTATTCTTAAAGCAGAGAACTGACATTAGTGGCTCAGATTCCTGAAGCCCCTTCTTGTTTCCTGTTATTTTGGTTCTTCATGGCCCAGAAGACTTAAAGACCCATGAAGTTATACTGGGCTGTTAGCTCCAGAATAGGTTGTAGCTGTGAATTCAAGTTTCTGGACATCATCCTTCCCTTGGCCTGACATCCCTTCCCAAATAAGTAAAGGGGGAAACACTGGAGGAATTGTGAAAGTGGCAAATTTTTCTGAGGTCTTGTTTTAGCATAGATAGTAAGCCCTGAATCAAGAGAAGAGGTATGGTAGTTTAATATTTAATATAGAAATTTGGTACAGAAGCTTAAGAGCCAGTAGAGAAGTAAAAAGATGAATGAAGCATGAAAAAGAAAAGGCTCTAACAAAAATTTTAACTTTATCTTAAACTTACATCCTAGTGGGCTACAGAGGCTGCTGCTGCTTTTCTTTTTTCTTTTTCTTTTTTTTTTTTTTTTTTGAGACTGAGTCTTCCCCTGTCTTTCTGAGTAGAGTGCAATGGCAATTTCTTAGCTCACTGCAACTTCGAACTCTTGGGCTCAGGTGATCCTCCTGTCTCAGCCTAATTTTTCTATTTTTAATAGAGACTGGCTCTTGCTCAGGCTGGTTGCAAACTCCTGACCCAAGCAATCCACCTGCCTTGGCCTTGTGGACTGCTAGGATTACAGGCGTGAACTACTGCACCCACAGGCTAGATGCTTTTGTTTTAGTATTGGTACTTGCTGGTTAGGTACAAGGCAGGCAAATTTTATTTGTAATAAAGAATATATATATTCATAATTGAGTGTGATTATAGTAGAGTTTGATTAGCTCAACAGCCATGGCAGAATTGTGATTTCAGGTAAAATTATTATTATCTGATTCTAGGGGATATGAACTCCTGAACATCTCAATGGCTTATGAGTCAAGTTAATCAAGTATGTAGCCTAGCCACGTATTGAAATTCAAATTTAATAACTTAAATTCAATAAGTTAAGTCATAGGAATTTCCTTCTTGTTATCTTCTCATTTCAGACTTTTTGTTGTTATACTATATTTATAATTTCCAGCTATAAAATCTTGTACATATAAGTACCTAATGTTTTCTTACTGATTTAATATATGGAGTTCCTTCTAGTCTAAAATATATGCCATATTTTTATAAGAGTATCAATCAAGAGTTAACTGGTATATTTTATTAACTATAATAATAATTTATTAACTAAATAATATGGATTAAGTATTACATGAATCTTTTATTTTAATTTTTTTTACTTACATTCTTTAATTTTCATTAAATCATAACTATACATTTATGGGGAACAGTGAGATAATTTTGAAGATTTTTTAATTTTTTTAATTTTTTGCAGTTTTTGGTGAGGGCTGGGTTTGAACCCACCACCTCCAGCATATGGGGCCAACGCCCTACTCCTTTGAGCCACAGGCGCCACCCAGAGATAATTTTATATACAATATGGAACGTTTAAATCAAACTGGTTAACATAACCATTACCCTACTTATTTTTTTGTGGTAAGACATTTATGATATACTCTTAGTTGTTTTGAAATATACCCTTGCATTGTGCACGTTAGGTGAGATCCCACCACATATGCTTCCTCCACTCACACTGCCCACTCCCCTCCCCTCTCCCTCCTTTCTCTTCCTTTCTGGACTATTGTTATGTTTTACCATTTGTATGAATGTCTGAGTGATTATATATCGGTTTTATAATAGTATTGAATACAGGGGATACCTTTTTTTCCATTCTTGAGATACTAAGAAGAATATTCTAGTTCCATCAAGGTAAACATAAAAGATGTAAAGTCTCCATCTTTTTTTTTTTTTTTTTTTTTTTTTTTTGAGACAGGAGCCTCGAGCTGTCTCCCTGGGTAGAATGCTGTGGCATCACGGCTCACAGCAACCTCCAACTCCTGGGCTCAAGCGAGTCTACTGCTCTGCCTCCCAAGTAGCTGGGACTACAGGTGCCCACCACAACGCCCGGCTATTTTTTGGTTGCAGCGCTCATTGTTGTTTGGCAGGCTGGGCTGGATTTGAACCTGCCACCGTGGGTGTATGTGGCTGGCGCCTTAGCCACCTGAGCCACAGACGCTGAGCCAAATCTCCATCTTTTTATGGCTGCATAATATTCAATTGTATACATATACTACAATTTGTTAATCCATTCATGGGCTGATGGGCATTTGGGCTGCTTCCATGACTTGGCAATTATGAATTGGGCTGCAGCAAACATTCTGGTGCAAATGTCTTTTTTGTAAAATGATTTTTGTTCATTTCCATAGATAGCTAGTAATGTAATTACAGAATCAAATGGTAGGTCAACTTTTAGTTCCTTGAGAATTCTCCACAATTCCTTCCAAAAAGGCTTTATTAGTTTGCTGTCCCGCCAGCAATGTAGAAGTGTTCCCTTCTCTTTGCATCCACACCAGCATCTGCAGTTTTGGAATTTTGTGATGTGGGCTAATCTTAACTGGAGTTAGATGATATCTCAAAGTGGTTTTGATTTGCATTTCTCTGATTAAAGATGATGAGCATTTTTTCTTTCTTTTTTTGAGACAGAGTTTCAAGCTGTTGCCCTGGGTAGATTGCTGTGGTATTACAGCTCACAGCAACCTCAAACTCTTGGGCTTAAGCAATTCTTTTCCCTCAGCCTCCCAAGTAGCTGGGACTACAGGTGGCTGCCACAACACCTGGCTGTTTCTTTTTAAGTTGTACTTGTCATTGTTGTTTGGCAGGCTAGGCTGGATTGGAACCTGCCAGCTCCAGTGTATGTGGCTGGCATCCTAGCCTCCTGAGCTACAGGTGCTGAGCCAAAGAGCATTTTTTCATGTGTTTGTTGGCCATTCACCTAATCTTCAGAGAAGTTCCTGTTCAAGTCTCATGCCCACAGAGAAATGGGTTGTTTTATTCTTTTCTTAATGATTAATTGGAGTTCTCCGTAGATTCTAGTTATCAGACCTTTGTTAGAATTTTAATGTGCAAAAATCTCCCATTCTGAAGGCTGTCTTTTTGCTTTACCCACAGTGCCCTTAGCTGTGCAGAAGCTTTTTAGCTTGATCAGATCCCAGTAATATATTTTTGGTGTTGCTTCAATTGCAGGGGGGATGGGGGAGTATGCATCCTCATAAAATATTTTCCCAGGCCAATATCTTCAAGTGTTTTCCCTGCACTCTCTTCTAGTATTTTTATAGTTTCATGTCTTAAATTTAAATCTTTTATCCAGTGAGAATCAGTTTTTGTTAGTGATGAAAGGTGAGAATACAGTTTTAGTCTTCTACAGGTCGCTAGCCATTTCTCCCAGCACCATTTCTTAAATGGGGAGTCTTTCCCCCAGTGTATGTTTTTGTTAGGCTAATCAAAGATCAAATGACGATATGTGGTTGGGTTCATCTCTAGATTCTCTATTCTGTTCCGTATGTCTACATCTCTATTTTTGTGCCAGTACCATGCTGTTTTGATCACTATAGATATGTAGTACAACCTGAAGTCTGGTAATGTGATGCCTCCTGATTTGTTTTTATTTCTAAGTACTGTTTTGACTATTCAAGGTTTTTTCTCATTCCATATAAAACAAAGTGCTAATTTTTCAAATTCTTTGAAGTATGACATTGGTGCTTTCATAGGTATTGCATTAAATCTGTAGATTGCTTTGGGTAGTACGGACATTTTAACAATGTTGATTCTTCCCAGCCACGAGCATGGTATGTTTTTCCATTTGTTGACATCTTCAGCTATTTCTACATGCATAGAAATTTTTTAATTGAGGTCATGTAACTCAAGGCAAAGATTTACTTTCTATGTCCCCAACCCTCACCCAGGATTTAGGAAAAGTTTATTTTGTAATAAATAAATTTGTATTTCTTTCTAAGAATCAGTTTCATGTAATGGAAATAATGGTTGTTTTGAGGCAGTTAATTAGACTCCTGTGCCTGCCAGTTATGTAAGTGTATGATCATGGATTATATCTACCTCAAAGACTAAATAACACACAGAACTGTATCATTAGTTTTAAGCCAAGATAATTTGTAAGCATACATTTTCTTTCCATCCTTTCTTAATTGTCACATTAGCTTCCTTAGGCAGAAAAATATATTAAGAACCCATTGAGCCTAACATAATGTAAGACTGTAGTAGAGATTTTCTGTACTGCATTATAAGGAATTTTTGCTTAAAATGTTTTAGTTATGATTATTGAGAAAATCTGTAGAACTTACTACTATAGAAGCCTCAAGAACAATTGTAGAAGAATTGTAGGCCCTCTTTTCTAAGCTATGATTCATTTATATTTGCTTCTGGCTTTCACATCTTTGGTGGGTTTTTTTCCCTTAACTCTTCTAGGTCATATTATTTGAGGTATTTATCTTCTTTACATGATATTTCTAGAATTATGTGTTAATGTTTTGAAATATTAGGATATTGATGAAAATGCTTATAATATTATTTCTTTTGATAGTAAATAAAATTTTATAGTTTGTTCTTGGTCTAAATTTTGTAGTGTTACTGTTTATATCTTTGCTTAGTATTTTGTAGCATTTAAATAAATCAACATTAATTTCTTGTTATAACATTATTAAAAATTACATTCAAGCTTGGCACCCATAGCCCAGTGGTTACAGCGCTTGCCGCTTACACCGAGGCTGGGGGCGTTTGAAACTGGCCTGGGCCAGCTGAGGCAACAATGACAACTATAACAAAAAATAGCTGGGCATTGTGGCAGGCGCTTGTAGTCCCAGCTACTTGGGAGGCTGAGGCAAGCGAATCACTCAAGCCCAAGAGTTTGAGGTTGCTGTGAGCTGTGAGAGTGGCAACTGTACTCTACCCAGGATGATAGCTTGAGACTCTGTCTCCAAAAAAAAAAAAAAAAAAATTATATTCATATACATAAGGTATTAACAATAGTAGCCTCAAGTGTAGAATCTATAGCAACTCTCATCACCTAAGTAAAACTTCTTTAATATGTAGGAGAGCCTTTCTCTGTAACTAGGTTTCTTGGATTATAAAGCAGCTTTTTGGGTATAATTCTTATACTTTGCAAAAGCTGAATTTCTGCAGTTCTTTCGTTTGTTTGTTTTTGAGACAAGATCTCACTCTGTCCTGCCAGCTACAGTGCTGTGGCATCATCATAGCTTGCTGCATCCTCAAACTCTTGGGCTCAAGTAATCCTCCTGCCTTAGCCTCCAAAGTAGCTAGGACTACCATCGTGTGCCACCACACTGGGTTTATTTTTTTCTGTTTTTGCTCGAGATCAGGTCAAACTCCTGACCTCAAGCGATCCTCTCCTCATGGCTTCCCAGAGTCCTAGAGTGCTATGATTATAGGAGTGAGCCACCACACACAGCCTGAATCCATCTCTTTGATTGCTTTAAAGATATTTTTTAATAGTATCTTATAGTTGTGCCTATTCATTTTACTAGCTTAATCTGGGAACCCATTACTCCAAGTACATGAATTTTCTAAATAACTAAAACTTACCACTTTAACTAACATAACCTTTAAGCATTTTCACAAAAACTTTCTCAACTATGTTTTATACCTTCCTACCTTCTTAAAAAGTTAGGGAAAAAAGTGTAATTTAAGCTTCTTGATGATTCACTTGTCACTTGTGATTATGAATAGCAAGCATTCTACATTCTCTGGGGTCTGTTAACATCTATGCTATAAATGACTTGAACAGTGATACTGTTGGAAAGTTTTATTATTTATTTTCATTGCAAAGATTTAAAGTAGAGGGGGAAAAAGGATCTGTAGTGGTAACTCCTCAGTGCACTGCTAGCTTTTCATTATGTCCCTCCAGTCTTTTTTTATTTAATAATCAAGTCTTTTTCTATACAACTGTTTTTACTTCTAATAAGTAATTGTACTCTATAATAACCTCTTATCATTTTTCACTTTTTTAAGCATAAGCACTTTCCATGTCATTACTAAAATTAACTATCTCTGTTTGATGGTTGTGTAATAGCCCATCAGTTGAAAGTTGTGTTGTTATTTGTTATTGGTAAGAGAAACAATCCTGGAATAAAATCTTTGAGAATAGCACTTTCTTTTCTGTATTTAGGATTCTTAGGATATAGTCTCAGAAGTGTTGTCATGAGGGCAAACAAACATATATGGTTCTTGATAGAGATTCTTGAGTTGCTTTCTAATAGTTCGTATTAATTTTACACTACCATTAGTAATTTGTCAAGGTTGATTCGTCATATCCTCAGCAGCATAGGATATCATCATTGTAGAATTATCTTTGCTAATAAAACTAAAAACTACTCCATTATTACATTTATTGATTATTAGTAAGGTGCAGCATTTTTCCGTGTTTGTTTAATGTTGTATTTCTTCTTGTGAATTTTCCTTCATGTGCTACCTATTAAATATTCTAAATTAGCTTTCTAGATAAGTAAAGTTACTAATGTATTCCTATGTTGTTGGCTCATCTTTGTTTTGCTTTAATATGTTAGGAACTCTCTGTTGCACATTCAACATATTCATAATAACTGATAACTCCTGGAAATCCAGAAGAGATATTACAAGTTTTTTGAGATGTGGAGTGTCTGAATCCTGAGAAACGAGTATTACCTAAAAGCTAGTATCATAGAGTAAGTTGCCCCTTCCCTAGATCCCTGCAGTTCCCAGGAGCAAATAAATATTAAATGGCTTTTTTTCCCTTGATGAACTCAGTGGCAATGATTGTCAGTGCTCAGAACCAAAACAGTATAATTTGGATGAGGTATAAGAAGGGAGGAGAGAGTAAGGATGGAAGTAGATGGGAAAAGATCCTATTGTCTATAGAGGGTGCACACCTGAACTAGCAACTGACTTTGTTCTTGATTTTCTCTACTCTTCGCATTCAGTTTACTCTTCACCCATCTGGGTATATTCATTATACCCAGTACTTCTCAGAGACTTCCATGTCAGTGCCTAAATTTTCACTAATGTTCCATCTAAGGAAGTTAATTTCCATGACAGTCATTTGCCTTCATTGTATCAACTTGATAGTTCCTAGGAAATACCCTAAAAGGTTTGGTTTCTTCTATTTAAAACAAAAACATTTTGGGAATAGTTTGTCATAATATATAATATTATTATATAGTTTTGTAGTATATATAATCATGTGGTATGTATTTGAGTTATTTAATATTTTTATTCTAATTAAGCTCCTTGTTTCCAGGAAAAGAGAGAGAAACTCATTCAGATTGTCTTAAGAGAAGAGAAGAGTTTTGTTTTAAGTCACTGGTGGGTTAGGAAGAAAGGCAGTTCCCAGGAGCAGTTACTCTCACTGGTGGACCATGTGATCTTGCTCAGTGTTTCCTTGCTTCTCTCTGTGCAGGTCCATTCTCTTCTCTGCTTTCTTAGAATTTTTTCTCCTTCATAACTTTGTCTTGCATATGGAATCTAATGATGGCCATCTATCGACCACATCATGACTTTTTAGCTTTTGCTTTTAGCTTTTTGTGAGAAGTTAGGGGCCCAATCATGGTTTAAGCAATTGTGTTTAGGAAGTGTGGTCATAAAGCATAAACTTTGCCATTAAGCCTTTTCCTTAGACACAGGCTGTTGGTTACCCAGTAGCCTTCGGAAAAGACTCTTGGGTTTACTGATATCAGTCAAAAAATCCATGTACTACGCAAAAACAAAGAGGAAATCTCATATAGAATTACATGTTCTGGATTTTTAAAACAAATCTAATAATTCCTCTTAATTTGTAATCTTGATTTCTGGGTCTTGATTTCCTTATTTTTTTAAATAAAAGAATTAAATAGATGTTGTCTAGTATTCTTTTTATTTTGAAGATTAAATGCTATAACTGCTGTTTTCTATTGCAGTTAAAGTTGAGATTGACAAATTCCAGTTTCGTAGGATGAGGGGAATGAATAATGATAAGAATATGATATTCAATCAGCTAACTCATTATCTCTATTTGCAAGATGACAATAAGCTTTTTAACCCAAGGTGTTGTTTTAATGGGTTATGCTTATAAATTGAACACTTTTTTATTATGTTATGACAGATTAGCATTATCTGTTGTGTTCAGTATAATCTAAGATTTCTTTACATCTCATTTCATTCTATTTTTTAAATGCATTAATTTTTATGTCTCATTAATCTTGGTTGAGTTTCAAGGTTTATCACAGTAACAGAAAAACATAATTGAATACCTACAGAATATATGCTGTTTGTTTTTAAATTACAGATTGATATAAAGGTACATTAAGATTAGGTTACATTGCTTGAATTTCTTAGGTAAAGTCCATGTTGTAGTTGAGCCCTTCACCCAGGTGTGTCATGTACCCCTATGTTGAGCCTGTAAGGTAAGAGCTTACCAACCCTCCCTCCCTCCCTCCTGCTTGTTTCTGCCCCCCTTCTTCAATTTAATTGTGTTTTTCTCTTATGTGAGCTTGTAGTTGTTCATTTACTGCTTTCGTATTAGTTGAGTACATTGGATGCTTGTTTTACCATTCTTGTTTTACCATCCTCTACTCAGGAGGATGTTCTCCAACTCCATCCAGGTAAATATGAAAAATGTAAAGTCTCCATCTTCTTTGTGACTGAATAGTATTCCATGGTATATACCCCACAGTTTATTTGTTTGTGAGTTGATGGGTACTTGGCTTGTTCCCACATTTTGGTGATTGTGTATTGAAATGATATAAACATTCAAGTGCAAATGTCCTTGTGATAAAATGATATTTTTTTTCTTCTGGGATTGCATCTAGTAATGGGATTGCAGGATCAAATGGAAGATCTACTTTTGGCTCTTTGAGGATTCTCCATACTTCTTTCCCAAAAGGCTGTATTAGCTTGCAATCCCACAAACAGTATGTAAGTGTTCCCTTCTCTCCACATCCATACCAGCATCTGCAACTTTGGAATTTTTATGATATGGACTATTCTCACTGGGCTTAGGTGATATCACAAGGTGGTTTTGATTTGAATTTTTCTGCTGATTTGGAGAGAAATGTAGAAAAATGTGAAAAAACACATTTTTTCATGTGTTTGTCATTCATCTGTCTTTTTCAGAGAAGGTTCTATTCATGTTTCTTGCCCAGTGATATATGAGATCGTTTGCTCTTTTCTAATTTATTAGTTTGAGTTTTCTATAGATTCTGGTTATCTTTTGTAGATTCATAACGTGCAAATTCTTTCTCCCATTCTTAAGGATGTCTATTTGCTTTAAATGTTGTTTATATGCTGTTGGTTTTTGTACTGTACTTCTAGCTGTGTCATACAAACTGTCATGCGGCATTTCCTGCTAATGTTTTCCTCATTTTTGGATTGTCTCTATAGAATTGTCTTATGATTTTTTTTTTCCTCATATCTTTGCATAGTATGAAGTCTTCCTTCAACCAGCTATGGTCATGTGCTACCTAGGAATATACTTACTCAAGGAGGTGAAAGATCTCTGCAAACTATACTGAGGAATGAAATTGCAGAAGACACAAACAAATGGCAAAACATATGCTCATGGATCAGTAGAATCAACATTGTTAAAATGTTCATACTACCCAAAGTGATTTACAGATTCACTGCAATCCCCATCAAAATACCAACACCATAGTTCACAGATCTGGAAAAAATAATTCTACACTTTGTTTGGAACCAGAAAAGAGCCCAAATAGCCAAAGCAGTACTAAGAAAAAGAACAAATCTAGAAGCATCACATTACTAGACTTCAAACTATACTATAAGGCTATAGTAAGCAAAACAGCATGTTATTTAGCACAAAAACAGAGACACAGACCAATGAAACAGAACAGAGAACCTTGATATGAAACCATCCACATACAGACAACTGCAATAACAAAAATAAACCAATGAGACTTATTAAATTGTAAATGCTTCTGTATAGTTAAGGAAAGAACAACCAAAGCAAATAGACAAGCTTCCTAATGGGAAAATATATTTGCATATTATGAATTGGACGAGAACTTGACAACTAGGATCAATAGAGAACTCAAATTAATCAATAAAAAAAAGACCCAACATTCTATCACTGGGCAAGAGAGATGAATAGAACCTTCTCTAAAGAAGATAGATGAATGGCTAACAAACATGAAAAAACACTTTCGTCCCTAATCATCAGAGAAATGCAAATCAAAACTACCCTGAGATATCACCTACCCTCAGTGAGAATGGCTCACGTCACAAAGTCTCAAATGTTGCAGATGTTGGTGTGCATGTGGAGAGAAGGGAACACTTTTACACTGTTGGTGGGACTGCAAACTAATACAACCTTTTTGGAAGAAAGTATAGAGAATCTTCAAAGAACTCAAATTAGACCTCCCATTTGATCTTGCAATCCCATTACTGGCCATCTACCCAGAAGAAAAGAAATACTTTTATCATAAGGACATTTGCACTAGGTTGTTTATCACAGCTCAATTTATAATTGCCAAAATGTGGAAACAACTTAAATGCCCACCAACCCAGGAGTGGATTAGCAAGCTGTGGTATATGTATACCATGGAATACTATTCAGCCCACTAAAAAAGATGGAGACTACATCTTTTGTATTAATAACCTGGATAGAGATGAAACACATTTTTCTCAGTAAAGCATCACAAGAATGGAGAATCCAATGTACTATATTCTAATATGAAGGTAGTAGATGAGCTAATACAAGGGTGGGGGTAGAGGAAAGAGCAAGTGGAGAGAAGGGAGGAGGGAGAGAGATGGGGGGGTCATGGTGTAAACAAGACAAAAAATATATAAAATAAAAATTTAGTTTAAGTACACAATGCACAGTGTTTATGAAGTTCTTAGTTTAAATGTACACTATTAAGTCTACATAGTATATAGTTATGTCCTTGGCTTTCACATTCATTCACTACTCACTCACCCAAAGCAGCTTCCAGTCCTAAAAGTGCCATTCATGGCAAGTACCTGGTATAGGGTATCATTTTTTATCTTTTTTTTTCTTTTTTTGAGAGAGAGTTTTACTTTGTCCCCTTGTATACTCCCATGACATCATCGTTTACAGCAACCTTGAACTCTTGGGCTCAAGCGATCCTCTTGCCTCAGTTTTTGTTTCTAGTAGATCTCTTGCTTAGGCTGTTCTCAAACTCATGAACTTAAGCAGTCTACCTCAGCCTCCCAGAGTGCTAGGATTATAGTCATGAGCCATAGTGTCTGGTTCATTTTTTATCTTTTAACTATACTTTTACTGTCCCCTTTTTATGTTTGCATGTGTTTGGATGCACTAATAAGTGCTTAACTGTGTTACAGTTGTCTACAGTATTCAGTACATAACATGCCATATAAATTTGTAGCCTAGGAACAGTAGACTGTACCCATTTAGGAGTGTGTTCGTGTAAGTACATTCTATGATGTTTGCATAAATGATCTAACACAATTCTCAAAATGTATTCCCATGTTTGGCAACACATGACTGTACTTAGTTTTCACCCTTATACAGTTTCTGCAGACTGTTTAAATTCATGTATGATTTAATATTCATCACTTGATCTCCATTTTTTTCTTTGTTCCTTGTGTGTCTCCAGTATTTTTCTTTTGATTTTTGTACTTCTTTACAATGTCACCTGTCTTAGTCTGTTCCTGCTGCTTAGGAAAAGTACCTTTGACTGGGTAATTTATAAATAATGGAAATTTATTTCTTACAATTCTGCAGGCTAGGACGTCCGGCAGATTTGGTGTGTAGTGAATGTTAACGCTCTGCTTCATAAAGGGAGCCTTCTTGCTGTATTCTTACATGGAAAAAGAGATGAATGCTGTGTCCTCACATGGTAGAGGGGGGCTGAAGAGCAGGATAGGTTACCTCAAGGTCTTTCATAAATGAATTAATCCCATTCATGAGAACAGACCTAATTATCTCCTGAAGGCCCGTCTCTTAATACTACTGCATTGGAGATTAAGTTTCAATATGAACTTTGGAGGGACACAAACATTCAAACCATAGCATTCTTCCCCTGGCCCCCCAAGTTCATATATCCATCCCACATGTGAAATTCATTTTATCACCTTGACACTACAAGTTTTAATTTGATTAAGCATCAACTGAAAAGTCTGAAGTACATAGTTTGTTCTAAATCAGATAAGGATAGGGCTCAGGGTTCAGTGCACGTATCACAGTGGTTATGGCGCCGGCCACATACACCAAAAGTGGTGGGTTCAAACCTGGCCCGGGGCAGCTAAGCAACAATGATAACTGCAACAACAATAACAACAAAAAATAGCCAGGCATTGTGACCGGCACCTGTGGTCCCAGCTACTTGGGAGGCTAAGGCAAGAGAATCACTTGGGCCCAAGAGTTTGAGGTTACTATGAGTTGTGGCACCATAGCACTCTACTGAGGGCCACATAGTGGAACTCTGTCTCAAAAAAAAAAAAAAAAAGAATCAGGCTCAGGTATGAACAAGACTTCATCCTGAGGCAAATTGCTCTCTAGTTGTGAGCCTGTGAAACCAAACAAGTTGGTGTACTTCCAAAATACGATGATGGGCCTGGTAGCAGATAGAAATTCCCGTTCTAAAAAGGAGAAATAGAAAAAAACAAAGGGGTACTTGGTCCCAAGAAAGTCCAAAACCCAACAAAGCAAATTGGATTTGATCCTAAGACTCCATACGATCTTTGACTCCATGCCCTGCCTTCCAGATATATAGGGACTATATTTGTGACCCTGTACCTATGACTTTGCTAGGTGCAGCCCATGCATGCTGCAGCTCTCACAAGTTGGAGTCCAGTGCTTATAGCTCTCTAAGGCTGGAATCATACTCTGGTGATTCTTAAGGAGTGGGGCATGGGGTGGTAACTACCACCACAGTTCCCCTAGATATTGCCCTTGTCAGGGCTCTTTCTCTGTGGTGGCCCCCTTCTTGTGGCAGTTCTCTGCCTGGGCCCAGAGGCTCTCCAGGACATTCTCTAAAATCTAGGTGCCTGTGAACATGTCCTACAGCTTAATGCATTCTATGCGCCCGCAGAGTTAGCTCACGTGGAACACTGTGCTCTTCAGGGGAATGATCCAAGCTGTACCTCTGCAGCTGTGCTCAGTTGAACCACAGCTGTGGTGTCCAAGGAGTGCTGCACCAGAATGTAGGAAGCAGAGCCTTGAAGTCATTCTGTTCTCAAGGCTCTGGCATTATGGGCCTGCTATAAGTGAGACAGTCTTGGCCATCCGTGAAAGGACTTAGGGTTCATTCCTCCATTGTCTTGATGAATCACATCTGGCTTCCTTCTATCCATACTAACTGTCAGGCTAAGAATTTTCCAGATCTTTTAGTCTTGCCTCCCTTTTAATTATAAATTTCATTTTGTTTATCTCTTTCTTGTGTTTTACTATAAGCAGTGTAGAGAAGCCATACCATACCCTGAACACTTCTGCCAAATATCCTGTTTCATCTCTCTTAAGTTCTGCCTTCCACAAAATGCTAGGACATGAACACAGTTCACCCAAGTTCTTTGCCACTTTACTTGTGTTTATAAGGGTGGCCTCTCCTCCAGTTTCCCATATCATATTCCTCATTTCCATGTCAGATCTCATCAGAATGGCCTTCATTATTTGTATTTCTACCAATATTCTAATGAGGACCACTTAAGTATTCTCTAAGTAATCTGTACATTGAAGCTTGTTTTACAGCTCTCTTCTTGAGTCCTCACCAGAATAGCCATTCACCATCCAATCTTTTCCTTATTACATGATTCCAAACCTAATTCCATATTTTTTTGGTTTTTTGTTAGTTGGTTTGTTTGTTTGCAGTATGTCACTTCTCAGTACAAATTTCTGTCTTAGGTCATTCCTATTGCTATAGAAAAGTACTTTACAGTGGATAATTTATAATAACAAAAATTTATCTCTCTCACTTCTAGAGTCTGGAAGATCTAAGATCAAGGTGCCATTGGATTGGGTGTCTGGTGAAGGCTAGCTTTCTGCTTCATAAATAGTGCCTTTTTTCCCCTTCCACATATGGAAAGAGAAGTGGTGAGGCCAAACAGTTTCACTCAAGCCCTTTGATAAGGGCACCAATCCCATCATGAAGGGTCCCACCTCTTAATAGTTACATTGGGAACAGTATTAAATTCATTAAACATGAATTTTGGAGGGATACAGACATTCAGCCATAGCGTTATCTCATGTAAATGACAAGTTAAACAGCCCATGTTGATGTACATTCTTTGTACTAAAATAACCTAAGTAATCTGCATCTTAATATTATCTGATGTACAAACTGCCATAGATATATTTGGGTCTTAATGACAGTTTCAGTGTTGACGGGGCATAGTGTAAAGGGAACAAACATTAAGGACTTATTACTGTAGCATTTTAAGTTCTCATTTAATCTTTTTATCAACCCCATTTTATAGATGATTAAACTGTGGCTCAGAAAATAAAGCAGCCTTCCTTAAAAAAGATAGTTAATAATTGAGAGAACTGACATTTAAACTCATGTACGTATGACTCCAGAGCCTATGCCATTTCTACTACAACAGCAAGAAGTATGAAACTATTTAGTTCGGGAACTAAATTTGTAAAAATTGACTTAAGGTTTTTTTGCTGTGTTTGTCTTCCTATAATTTATTATGTGCCCCAGTTGTATGTGAGATCTCTATAAATAAATGAAAGGTTAGGTAAAAGCTAATGATAATCAGCCTGCTAACTAACTATTTACTAAAGTGCTTTAACCCTTTTCTAAAAAAATTAGCCCTTGTTTTGTGCTTTTTCTATTTACACTTGAAAATGTAAAATAATAAACCCACACATTATACCTAATCAAGGATAGGTTAGGACATGAATAAGAAATTCCTGGAGCCCTCTCACTTCAGATCTATAGGAGCAATCTAACTACAATAAAACGTTATATTTGTAGTTACCAAGATGACCTGTAATAGTTATCCCCATGTGCTACTGTGTTTGCCTGAGAATAAGACTTACCCCCAAAATAAGCCCTAGCAGGTTTTTATGTATTTATTAAATATAAGCCCTACTCCAATAATAAGACCTAGTGATGGGCTTGGCTATGCAGCATATCTGCATAGCCATGCCATGCCATGCATTTTGGCGCAGAGAATAATAAGACATCCTCTGAAAATAAGCCCTAGTATATCTTCTTGAGAAAAAATAAATACAAGATAGTGTCTTATTTTCGGGGAAATACAGTACCTAATTTGTAAAAAAATTATTAGCTTGGCTTCCCATAACGCGTGCAAGTGTATCTCACTTTATAAATAAAAGTGGATTCTAAAATATTAATTTACCTTTTTGATTTTGCTTATCATTTCAGATGCGTTTCACAGGAAAATATTTGCTATTTGCATCATAGCCTTTTTTTGCTAGCTTCTTAAATTCAGCATGTATAGTTACAATTAGTAACTTACCTGGTACTGATATATTTTAAATTATCAACTGCCAGTATTTCACCAAGAGTACTTGCTAGAATACCACAGGTTTGTCTCCATCTTTTATGCATGCCAACATATAAACCAGCAAGTGTATCATCACATGGTATAAAGCAGTGTTAACTTTAAGACAAACTACTCTTTTAATATTATTATATATATTATACTTATATATTTAATGAACAGTGAATCAAAGGGAGTAGTGGAAACACTGGACCAGAAATAGGAAAACGTTAATTACAATCCAGTTCTTAATATTTACTAGGTAAATGACTTTCGGCAAGTTACTTAAGATCATTGAGACTGTTTCCTCAACTCACAAGATAGTTGAAAATAAGATAAAATATGAAAGTACTTTGAAAATTATTAAGTACTGTATTTACTTGAAACCACTTGGTGGTGATCAGCCAACTTTATGAAAGAAAATTTACAATCATGTTGTAGTACTTTAAGAAGACTTTAAAAGAGTTTTTCAGATAAAAACCCATGTCACATTAATGAAAACTATTGGAATAGCATCGATATAGGCAGTGACAGTAGTTCCTTGAATCCCTGGTAATGCTCATTAATGAATCCTAGAATAGAGACCTAGTTTACTTATTTTGTATATTTGAATTTTAATGTGTAGGTTTATTTAGTAGAGTTTACTTTTAATTTTACAAATAACAGCTCAGCGCCTATGGCTCAAGTGGCTAAGGCGCCAGCCACATACACCTAAGGTGGCACATTCGAATCCAGCCTGGCCCACCAAACAATGATGGCTGCAACCAAAAATAGCTGGGCGTTGTGGAGGGTGCCTGTGGTCCCAGCTACTTGGGAGGCTGAGGCAGGAGACTCGCTTCAGCCCAAGAGTTGGAGGTTGCTGTGAGCTGTGATGCCAGGGGATTCTACCCAGGGGGACAGCTTGAGGCTCTGTCTCAAAATAAAAAAAATTTTTTTTATACTTACTATTGCTATTTGAAGAAAGATGTGGTTATTCAAAAGATAAATTGATTTGATATACAAATTTAAATCATATCAAGCAAGGATCATGCTTTTCTAGTATGTTTTATTATAATTTTCCAGCAATAAACACGTATTTTCTTTCCCAAACTTGACTCTTCCCAAGTTTCATTTCTGTCGTAGAACATAAATGCAAAACTCCTTATCCATTCTCTATCACTATTAAATTACACAGTAATGGACATTGTTCTTTCTGGGTTCCAATGAATCCATTTCTTACTAAGTAATACATGTTATTATGTGACTTTAAGCAGTATGTTCTTTTGGTTTTTATCAAAGGCTTTCCGGTGATTAGTGATATTTTCCGATTAGTGCAATCTGCTTTCTGTTTCTCTTCTTCCTATTTTCTATTGTTTCTCCCTCCCTCTTTCCCTCCCTCCTTTCCTCCCTTCCTCCCTTGTTTCCCTTGCTCCTTTCCTTCTTCTTCCCTCCATCCCTTTCTTCCTTTTTTTCTTGAGGCGGGATTGCAGTGATGTGATCATCATTCACTGCAACCTCCAGCTCCTGGGCTCAAGTAATCCTCCCACTTCAGCCTGAGTAACTGGACTACAGGTGTGTGCCACCATGCACTATTTTCTGTTATTTCCTAATAGGCTAGACACTGCAGTTCATTAGAATAAGAAAAAATGGAAATTGCCAGGAGCAGACTTACTGACTTAACATAGGGGTTCTCAACTGGTAGTTCTCAGTAATTATAATGTGTGGTCAGGATTGAGAACCAGTGATTGAAGTTGCATAAACATACATGGAGAGTCAGACCAGCCATGAAGGTTAAATCTGTTGTAGAACTCAACAGAGAGCTGGTGTTTTGAGGGTGACAGTGATCTGACCCAAAGTAAAATATAGGGAAAGGGAAAGTGTTAATTTATGTGGACTTATCAGCCTTATGTTTTGGTTAAAAGTGGGACGTTTGGACTCTGAAAGGCAAGGTGCTCTTACCACATCTGAAATGATGGAACAGATGAAAGTAGACGCTCAAGAGCTATTGGGTCCTTGGTGCTGCGTGGAGTCGAAAGGGAAAGAAAAAAGTATATACCCAAAGCAGTCATAATCTACCTAGTATTGAGTTCTGTTAGGAGCTAGTGACTTGTTCATGGAGATGGCAGAATATGAGAATAACATAGCCGAATGGTTCGGTGCACAGGCTCTGGAGTTGGGTGCATTTGGGTTTGAAGCCAGGCTTTATTTATTACTGTCTGTATAATCTTGGATACATTGCTTAAGTTCTCTTAAGTCTGTTCTTCTATAAAATGGAGGTAATAATAGTACAAGCTCAGGGCATTAAATGAGATCATGAGTTTAAAGAATTTAGCATACTAACTGGCACCTGGAAACTCGCATTAACGTTAACAGGGTTGCTGTTATTAGTAGGCACAGTCCAAACTTTGGAATCAAACAATTTTGGTTTTGAATGCCTACTTTGCCACATAATAGCTAGGTATGCTATTTAACCTTGCTGAACCTCACTTAATATAAAATTAATCCTGCCTTAGTGCTGTCATGACTGTTAATTGACGTATAGGAATTGCCTGGTTATAGATTGGGTTGGATTTTGGGATAAAGCTTTCTCTTCTTCTTCTTCTTCTTCTTTTTTTTTTTTTTAAATCAAGCTTCTCTCTTTTATTTACCGTATTTTATTTTGGCCAGGGCTGGGTTTGAACCTGCCACCTCTGGCATATGGGGCCGGCGCCCTACTCCTTTGAGCCACAGCACCACCCCAAGCTTTCCCTTCTTATCACTCGCTCTCTTTGATAGTAGACTTTTAAAAAAAAATTTGTTTCAATTCAATCCATGTTAGTAGAAAAGATGTAAAGTCTCCATTTTAGTAAAGCATCACAAGAATGGAGAAGCATGAATCCAACGTAGTCAATTCTAATATGAAGGCAGTAATGATCTAAGACATGGTAGGGGGTAGGATAATGAGGGAGAGGGGAATAAAAGGGGAGTTAGGATGTATGGCATACTTCTTGGAGGTAGGACACAATTTTTTTTTTTTTTTTGAGACAGAGTCTCACTATTATCACCCTTGGTAAAGTGCTGTGGCGTCACAGCTCACAGCAGTCTCATACTCTTGGGCTTCAGTGATTCTCTTGCCTCAGCCTCCCAAGTAGCTGGGACTATAGGTGCCTGCCACAATGCCTGGCTATTTTTTGGTTGTAGTTGTCGTTGTTTAGCAGGCCCAGGCTGGGTTTGAACCCACCAGCCTGGGTGTATGTGGCCAGAGCCCTGCTCACCAAGTTTTAGGCTCATGGGCACTGAGCCTAAAATTTTAACTTCTTAACCTCATTTTTTTTAAGTAGTGAACTAGATAGTTTACCTTAATCAGTCAAGCAAACAAGCCTTAAAACCTATGTGCCTTTCACTGTGTAACATAAATTGTGATCCCTGTCTTTCTGATCTCACTGAGCATATTTCCTTAACTAATACAGGCTCAACAGATAGTTTTGATTTTTCTTCACTTTCTTGTTCTATAACCTCTGACTGCTTTATAGAATTTCTTAATTGACTTTTGTATTCTACTGATAGCTATAATTTAACACCTTCCCGACATTTTGATTCTTTGACATTTTAAAGAAACTCATTTTTTAAAAGTTATCAGCTCAGCTTTTAGACTTCCCTTCTTTCTGTTCGTACCTGAACTTTGTTCAGTAGCTTATAAAAGTTTTATTAAATAATTATGTTCTTTAAATAGCATGCTCTTTTTAGATCTTTGGCTATCTCTGTATATTTTTTTTCTTTGCTCATCGTAGTGTCTTTTTATAAAAAAACAGTATAAGAGACAATTCCTGGGCATGTTACCTATCTGATTTGTATTCAGCAAATGATTCAGCAAATTTCTTAAGCTGTGGTTTAATTTATCTGCTTGTCAGATGAAAATAATACTTGGTATTTACAGTAAAGGGATGTTGCAAAGGTTAGATTTGGAATGTTTTTAACTAATTTACTCAATACTATTGAAATATCTCATTTTATTATATATGTTATGTATATAATAAATATTATATATCTCACATATATTTAGACTACATATATACTTTTAAAATCTATAATTTCTATGACTGAATTTTGATTTTTACTTTTCTCTTTTAACATCACACAAGGGTATCAAGTTATGTTATTTCTTTAGTATACAAATGGTTTCATTTATGATTAGTTTCCCAGTTTGTAGAGATTGATGTTTCTAGGGGAAAGGCAAGTACATCAGAGGCGTAGAGAGTAGACTTTAGGTTTGAGTCATGGCTCTGTCATTTTTTAAGCTATGTAACCTTAGGCAAGTAAAACTTTGATGTGCCTCAATTATCTATAAAAGGTAGTTACTAGTAATATAGCATAGAAGTTGTAAGGATTAAATTAGTTAACATATGTAGTATTTAGAACATTGGCTGGTACTCAAAAAATATTAGCTATTATTATTATTGACAAAATATTGAATGTGTTTCAGTTTTTAATATTTAAGTACCAGATTTTTTGGTAGTGTCTTAGGTCTCTAGTGAAATTTGATTGCCTTTCCTCTAACACACCGGAGCTACATTTTATGTGCAGATTGGACAGTTAAGTCTTCCTCCTGCCCTCACTGCAGCCCGATAGGGTTTGGTTTGGTTTGATTTTTGACACTGTCTCACTGTGTTGCGTATGCTGGTCTCAAACTTCTAGCCTCTTGCTTTGGCCTCGCAAAATGCTGGGATTACCAGCCCAGACCTGATGGGTTTTTTAAATCTTTTTTTTTTTTTTTTTTTTTGAGACACATTCTCAAGCTGTCGCCCTGGGTAGAATGCCATGGTGTCACAGCTCACAGCAACCTCAAACTCTTGGGCTTAAGTGATGCTCTTGCCTCAGTCTCCCAAATAGCTGGGGACTGCAGGCACCTGCCCACAATGCCTGGCTATTTTTGTTGTTGTTGTTGCAGTTGTCATTCTTGTTTTAGCTGGCCTGGGCCAGGTTCAAACCTGCCAGCCTCAGTGTATGTGGCTGTCCCCCTACCCACTGATCTATGAGCACCACCTTTTAAAATCATTTTTTATCATAAAAATAATGATACTTTTAATAAAAATCAACAAAATACTGAAGTTATAGAGCAGAAAATGAGCCTCTCCACCATTTTTGCTGCCTAGGAGAATTAAGCCTCTTCCAGATTTATATTTAATCATGTCTTTTATCAGTTTGAAACTCTGTTCACAGGCTGGGCACGGTGACTCATGCCTATAAACCTGGCACTTGGGAGGCCGAGGCGGGTGGATCACCTGAGCTCAGGATTTCAAGACCAGCCTGAGCAAAAGTGAGGCTCTGTCTCTGAAAAATAGCTGAGCGTTATGGCTGATGCCTGTAATCCCATGTACTCGAAAGGTTGAGGCAAGAGAATTGCTTACAGGAGTTTGAGGTTGCTATGAGCTGTGACCCCATAGGCAGCAAAGTGAGACTCTGTCTCAAAATAATAAAATAAATGAATAAATAAATAAAATAAGATAAAGTAAAACTCCTTTCACAAAATTTATATTATCCTTAAAATGAAGTACAAACTTCCTAACAATCTATGAGGCCCTCCTAGCCTCTGCCTTTACTTAACACTTGTTTTTTAATTCAAGTTAAATTAATTCCTGTTAGATCTAAGATGAAAAGTTATTTCCTCAAAGAGGTCTTTTTCTGACCTCCGAACTGGACTAACATAATGTCCTCCTAGCCTGTTTTCTTTTTCCTACCATAGACATTCTCCACTGATGCAATCAGTGCTGCTCTCTGGGGATAACCTAGTGACTGGGATGTGTGCTCTTATCACTTACTGGGTAAGGCTGAAAGGTACTGGATGTTCATCATGAACTATTGTCCTAGCCCTATATGACATGTCAGTTTCACATTGGTGGAAAAATCTGTTTATAGTTTTCAGAGCCTGGAACCTAACTCAGTTTTACATATACACCTGAAACTTTTTGCCGAGTTTTAATATATGTTGAGTTTTCCAGGAATAAAAAACACTGCTTTACTGAAGGACAGTATTATCTTCTTTTGTTTAGAACTCCACCAAGAGTTGTTTGCCATATTTGGGAAATCATGTCACTGATGGCAACATTTCTCACAGTCATAGTAATTCAGCATTTGGGTGGCTACATCTGATTGCTTGGTAAATATTTGTTGGAACTTAATTGAAATTAGGGGGTGAAGCTCTGAACCAGATGGGTGAAAAATGCTTCTCTATTTCCTGGCCAAATATATTTGCTTTTCTTTTTATATTACACTTCATCTTATACTTCATTCAAAGACAACACATCTGTCTCTGTCACTAAATGAGAACTTCATGGGACATGAACTGTATTTTACTTATCTTTAAGTCTCCAGTACTCACTGAGTGCTTGGTAGTTACTTAACATTTATTTAGTTGAATTAATAGCAACATCAATAGTATTTATTCAATAAATATTTATTGAATCAGAGTTCGCTAAACAAAGAGGGCAAAAAGACACTGTCTTGGCTGTAAAGGAACACATGATCCATTGCAAACACAGCCCTAGAAATAATTATAGTACAATATGACCGTTTCTGGAATGGAAATAGCTATAAAATACAGCTTTATAATTTAAAAAAAACCCTTAAATCGTGTAGGATGATCCTGAATTAATGTCACAGAAGAGAAGTAGTATCTGGTATCAATCATAGTGCCAGGAAAGACTCAATAAATATTTAGAAATTCACTGAAGGTGAGTAGCTCTAAAAAGTCAAGTATAAAGAGGGCATTCCCTGCAGGAAATCCTGATTGAAAAGCTCAGAGGTATGAGGAACAATGGCTAGAGTATAATGTTGGAGGTTGAGTTATCATAAAGCTGCCCCTAAAGATGGTCAGTGACCATCGTGAAGAGCCTTCTTCCATATAAAGAAGTTAGATTTTATTTTATAGATGCTAAAAAAAAAACCCCATTAAACCTATTATTGATAAAACTACTGTTTTTCAAGTTATATACACTGTGTGCCAGGTATCTATAATTCTAATACAAAGTTGCTATTTTCCCATTTTATAGTTGAGAGATTAACTTGCCCAGGTTTTCACAGGTACCAAGGGGAAGAACTAGAATTCAAAATTAGGTCAATTGAGTTCACACATCCTGTCTTCTTTTAAAACTATTTTATAGCACATCCAGCAGAGAAAAAGCTAGATTTTTTAACATTTTTCAACCAGCTTGGCTTCTTTTTAACTTCACTTTGTTTTCAACTGTCGCAAATTCAAAATTTTTATGTAGGATGTGAGGGCGATCTGGCTGCGACATCTGTCACCCCATTGATCGCCAGGGTTGATTTGGCTGATCTGGCTGGCTAGGCGGGTGTCCCCTTCCTCCCTCACCATTCCATGTGCGTCCCTCCCGAAGCTGCACGCTGGTGGAAGAGGAGGACCATTCTTCGGTCAAGGGTATAGGAGTAGCTGCGCTCCCCCACTAGAACCTCCAAACAAGCTTTCAAAATTCTTATGTAAATTTAAGTTAACAATTTGGAGCTCATGAGAAGCTTTAATCTTCTGTAGGTCCAAATTGGTGTCATAGCAACTCATCTCTTGCAGGCCACTTCATATTCTTTTTTTTTTTTTTTTTTTGAGACAGAGCCTTAAGCTGTCCCCTTGGGTAGAGTCCCGTGGCATCCCAGCTCACAGCAGCCTCCAAGTCCTGGGCTCAAGTGAGTCTCCTGCCTCTGCCTCCCAAGTAGCTGGGACCACAGGCACCCGCCCCAATGCCTCACTATTTTTTGGTTGCAGCAATCATTCTTGTTTAGTGGGCCCAGGCTGGATTCGAACCTGCCACCTTAGGTGTATGTGGCTGGCGCCTTAGCCACTTGAGCCACAGGGGCCAAGCCCACTCCATATTCTAATGCCATCTTTTATATAGTTTTTCAAATAACTCTCTTTTGGCTTATTGAAATGCCTTTTTATTTTTTAGTCACCATTGCATATCATGGGCCAATCAGACATGATTTGTGTAGTCTGAAGGAGAAAAATTTGAAGTACTACTTCCTTTTGAGCCATTTTGATCTGAGTCTTCAACATGCAAAAAGAATACCCCAAGTAGTAATTATTTAAATTTGATAAGAAAATCTAATATTAATCCCAATATTCCATTTAATTAATATAAATATAATTTACTATTTAAATTATTTCTACCTCATATCCTAATATGCTCGGTTAGCTTGAAGTAGTTCAGACAATATCATTAACTCTGCAATGTTTGGCTATTCTGGGATGAGATTCTTCCTTTAATGGCTATTAAGGTAGGAGTTCTAGAGATGGATCATGGTAATGATTGTGCAACAGTGAAAATATACTTAATGCCACTGAACTGTATACTTAAAATGTTAAAATTGTATGTATATATATTTTATCACAATTCTAAAAAAGATGTGAAACTGAAGTTCCAAGTGACCTGAGATCTCTTATCAAGGAGTTAGCAATCAAATTTTCTTGAGCCTTTTGTTGTAGATAACTTGGGTAAGGTGTGGAGGACCACCTATCTTATCATCATAGGTTGATCAAATTAAATGTTCTTAATACCAAACTGTTTGAAAAGAAAAAGAATCCCATTTATCTGAATGCAGAGATAAAGAAGGAAGCATGATAATGGCCCAGTATTATGGTGCAGCCAGCCTCAGGATGGATGTGATGATGAAGACAACTTTCACATTTGACTGCTGTTGGTCCCTGGCTTTAATTTCTTATTCAGAAGTACAAGTAAGGGGAATAAGTAGACTGTTACTTTAACAAGTAGGATATATATGGTACAGCTCAGACTTTCAGCTTCCTTATCTCCACTAGTATCAGGAGAAATTAAATTATCATTCATTAAAATTATTCATTAGCTTCACAAAAATTAAAAGAATGTGGTGGTGTAGATTTGGAAACATTCGCATTGTTGGTGAGTGTAAATTGTATAACGTTCTAGAAAGTAATCTGTTCATAACTGATAGAAATTTTTAAATACACATTTTTTTGGCCTAATAATCCCACTGGGTAGCCACTGTTGGGTAGAGATCGTGGTACAAGAATTTTTTTACTCTGTTGTTTGTAGTAGCAAAAAAGTAGAAGCAAGTCAGGAAATGGTTAAACAAATTATGCTTTTTTTTGAGACAGAGTCTCCTTCTTTCCCCCTCGGTAGAGTGCTATGGTATAGAGTGCTATGGTGTCACAGTTCACAGCAACCTACAGTTCTTGGCTTAGGTGATTCTCTTGCCTCAGCCTCCCAAGTAGCTGGGACCACAGGCAACCACCACAACACCTCGCTATTTTTTTGTTCCAATTTGGCTGGGGCCGGGCTTGAACCCACCACCCACCACCCTCAGTATATGGGGCAGCGCCTACTCACTGAACCACTGGTGCCGCCCACAAATTATCCATTCTAAAGACCAATGTACAGCTCTTTAAAAAAGTGAGTTAAATCTGGGGCGGCACCTGTGGCTCAGAGGAGTAGAGCACCGGCCCCATATGCCAGAGGTGGTGGGTTCAAACCCAGCCCCGGCCAAAAACTGCAAAAAAAAAAAAAAAGTGAGTTAAATCTATATGTATTGGCTTAGAATGATAGCTATATTGTGTGTACAAAATTTGTAGAGTTAGTGTAGTATGGAGTATGACCTAAAAAATAACCATATGTATGTTTGAAAATAGAATGTAGAAGGATTCACGTTAAACTGTTAAAATTGATTCTCTCAGGGAGGTAAGATTGAATTAGCTTACCTTATATAACCATGTTGTTTCATTTATTATAGTTTCTGTAATTTTTAAAAAGTTTCTTAAGTTAAAAAAAGGAAAGAAAAGGAAGAAACAGTGATTAAAAACTATACTAGGGATAACTTTGGTGGAGAGTTGATGACTGGGAATGGGCAAAAATGAAACTTTGCTACCTGTAATGAATGATCTCTATCCCTGAGCTGGTTGTATTCACTTTGTAAAAATTCATCTAATTTATGCCTATAATTTGTATATTTTTTGTCTGTCATATCAAAAGCTTATAAAAATTGTGTATAGCAATAAATTGAATGCTATTGTATTTAATATATGAAGTCAGACAACAAATAGTATAATCCTACCATTATAATAATGTGCCTATGAACAGCCAGAATAAAGGCTGGAATAAAAACACTACTTTACGGGTGGTGCCTGTGTCTCAAAGGAGTAGGGCGCCAGCCCCATATACCGGAGGTGGTGGGTTCAAACCCAGCCCCAGCCAAAAACTGCAAAAAAAAAAAAAAAAAAAAATGCAAAAAAACACTACAGTGATTAGGTCCAGATGATGGTGGTTTTTGTTTGGGGAGGGTTCTTTTTGTCAGTGTAAGAAGGGTTTATGGATTGGGTCATTTAGGAAGTCAGTAAAACTTAGTGAGTAAAATCAGAAATTTTAAAATATTAATCAGAAATTCAGAATGAATAAGAGAGGAAAAGAGATTTTTAAAAGAAAAATGAAACTAGAGAGGTGTAGTAAGGTCAGGTACTTTTTTTCAACCTCTACTAGAAAGAGGCTACCTTAAGCTGTCAAACCATTGTGTGTGACATTAAAAATCCTCCTCTTTATCAAACTCAGTTTGGTTTTTTTTACAGATAAACCATGCTTCATACCTAAGTTTTGTTGTTTTTAAGTAGTTTTAATGAAACTGTCATTGCTATAATAGTTTCAGTTGACTATAGCAGATGCAACTGGTAGTAGCTTAGGAAACCTATATTCTACCAGTCTTCACTGATTAACTCTGGTAGTTTACGCAGTTTTTTTTTTTTAATCTTAGTTGTTACATGGGGGCAAATGTTAATAACACCTCATTAGGTTGTGAGAATCAAACAAGAAAATTAAGTATGTAAAAATATTCCCACAGAATTAAACACTACCCAATTGTAAAATTACATCCTTTTTTTTGTATTTTACTCGGCATAAAATATAATACCATTCAGTTGTATTGCTATACTATGATTGTTCTTTTTTTTTTACTCCGTAGTTGTGGAATGTAGTAATTTTGTGATGGAATTTATTTCAGTTAATAGTTCAAAAGTTGAAGCTTATGAAAGAATGCAATTTTTTTCAGTCAAGTTCTGCAAATGTTGCGTTTAATGGTTCTCAAGGTGTGGGCTGTGACTGCAGTGTGTCATTACTTTTGACTAAATATTGTTTACTGCTTAAATATCAAATTGTAAACATTCTTTGTTGCTCTTCACTATTTGTTGAACTGTCAGAGGAATTATCAGTCTCTTTTTCCTATTTCAGTCGTTTTTTGTTAATGCATCATGTTTACCTAAAATAACCAACACGTCTAAATCAGATCTCTTCAGGTATTTCCCAGAGGTTTTGATGAGGCTTGGCTTTTGACGAGTCCTTACGTGAGTTAGATTCTGGTCAGAGTAAGCGTAGGGTTAGGTTGGAGAAGCTGCGTGGCACTAGGACCCAGGGGGCTCCCGCGAGCGGATCTTGGGGCCAGATTGCAAATTCGCGGTGACTCAGTCTGGTCGGCTCCTTGCGCTCGGCGGCAGCAGCAGACGTTGGTGGCCGGGCTGCTGCGAGCAGTTCCGCCGGCTTTCACGGTCCGAGACTTCCTTCGGGCCACCCCAGGCAGGTCCGAGGCAGCTGGGGAGCGCTGGGGTCGTTGTGGCGGGGAGTAGGGGTTTGCTCGGCACGAGAAGCCCTCGGGCCTGTGCACAGGAGAGTAACATTTGCTCCGTCTCTTCCTGTGTCTGGCTTTATTTGCAGCAAACCAAGATGGAGTATGAGTGGAAACCTGACGAGCAAGGACTTCAGCAAATCCTGCAGCTGTTGAAGGAGTCCCAGTCCCCAGACACCACCATCCAGAGAACTGTGCAACAAGTATCCTTTCCGAGGCCAGGCCGCCGCCCGCGCAGATGGCCCCGCGCTGCGAGCCCGCTCCCGGCGGCCGGGGGGCTCCCGCTGCCCCTCCCCCTCCCTCCGATCCCTCCCTCCTCTCCGCCCGCCCGCGGGGGAGGCCCTCCGCCTCCCGGCCCCTGCCCCGCGTCCCGCGCCCCGCGCACGCGGCCCTCCTACCCCGGCTCGGGGCGACGCCGCGTGCGGTTCACGCCGCCGGCTTCCGGCCCGCGGGAGGCGGGGGCTCCCGGGCCGCCGCCCGAGATCGCGACATGTGCGCGGGCCTGGCCGCCACGTCCCCGCCCGCCGCGGACCTGCGGAGCGGGTGGAGAGCGGCGCAGGCGGGAGCGGCCGGGGCCCACACAATGCACCCCGCGAGGTGGGGGCGACGGGCGGAGTGGGAGGCCGGGTGGAGGGCTCAGTGTGAGCGGCGAGGCTCGCCAGCGGACTGGCCAGAAATGGGTGGAGCTGGCGCGGGGTTTGAACTACCCTTGTGCTGGACCGGAGGTTTTTCCAGGCCTTGCACTAGAAGTGCCTGAGGACCTACAGGTGGGGGAAAGGGGTCTCTGTTAGTGCCTCACCCCTGAGCTGTTCGTGTTAACACCTGTTGCAAAGTGCCCTGGCTCCCAAGTGAGATTTTGTTTTTAAAGCTTTGGTACAAGGCTCGTTGCACTGCTGGTGTAGTTGTCTTTTTTGCTACGGTTTTAGAGACAGAAAGGGTTAAGAAGAAAAACCTCTTCTGTGTATGCTTTTCGTGGTCCCCTAAGCCGTAGAAAAATGGAGAGCTCTTAGTGGATCCAGTAAAGGAAATAAGTTAACCAGATCATGAATAATCTTTTTACCTCTGTTCTTTTAAGCCATTATAATGCAGCTTAGAAAATATTTTTTGCATAGGAGTCTCTTGATTTTCATTGTCAATAAGCGCAAAATTACGTTATATGGAATTTGGTAAGTAAGCTCTTTTCGTGTTTGAGCTTATTTAAATTTAAAATGCTATAAAAATGATGTTACTGACCCAAAGGGTTTTGAAGAAGTATTGCATTCACTGTAACCTAAAATCCACAATAGATCACAAAATAAGTACTCAGTTTGTTAATCTACTGCCTGTTTAAAAATTAAGGCGATAATGATGATCTGCTTGGATTTTTTTTTTCACTCATTTATCTGAATACTGCTGAGTACTGAGGAAAGAACAGTAGTTGTGTCTTAGTCTTAATTGTGTAGTCACAGTTCCAGGAATGATAGAAATTGATATTAAATCATAGGTATTATATAACGTAATTTGCTTATTTCTTAAATAAGCAGACATGCATTGTAATTCTTGTGTAGCACTATATGTCTGCTTGTTTTAGTGTATATTAAGTACCTTTTATATGCTGGGTATTGTGCTTGGGCTAGTATTCGATTTACAGTTTATTCTGTGTGCCTGGGGCTTAGCATGTCATTTAAGTAAGAACAAATTCCTGTTCTGTGACAGGAAAACAGTATTTTAGTTAAAAATATATGCTGCTTTGTATTTTTCTGAGTACCTAATGGTATCCTTGTTTATGTCTCCTAAAGAAAGAATGTTTTGTGTAGGCTTGAGCACTTTTTGAAAAACCGTTATAACAGTATAAGCAGATGTAGCACAAGTTTTAAGAAGGTAAACCGGCAGCGCCTGTGGCTCAAGTGGCTAAGACGCCAGCCATGTACACCCAAGGTGGCGGGTTCGAATCCAGCCCAGGCCCACCAAACAACAATGACGGCTGCAACCAGGTCGTTGTGGTGGGCGCCTGTGGTCCCAGCTACTTGGGAGGCTGAGGCAGGAGACTCGCTTGAGCCCAGGAGTTGGAGGTTGCTGTGAGCTGAGATGCCACGACACTCTACCCAGGGGGACAGCTTGAGGCTCCTGTCTCAAA
>CAUYTI010144495.1:0-38148 GCA_963575145.1 Galago senegalensis
AATCGACCCGCTTGAGCCCAGGAGTTGGAGGTTGCTGTGCGCTGTGATGCCACAGCACTCCACCCCGGGGGCCCGCTTGAGGCTCTTTCACAAAAAAAAAAAAAAAAAATTTAATTCCTTTTTTTTTTTTTTTTTTTTGAGATAAGAGTCTTTGTCACCCTTGGTAGAATGTCATAGCTCACTGCAACCTCCAGGGCTCAAGTGATTCTCTTGCCTCAGCCTCCTGAGTAGCTATGGTGTTCACTATAATGACTGGCTATTTTTAGAGATGGAGTTTCACTCTGGCTCAGGCTGGTCTTGAACTTCTGAACTCAAGTGATCTACCCACCTTGGCCTTCCAGAGTGCTAGGATTGCAGGTATGAGCTACCACACCTGGCCTTAATTTTTCTATTTTTAGTAGCAAAGAGGCCTTGCTTTTGCTCAGGCTGGTTTCAAATTCCTCATCTCAAGGTATCCTCCTGCCTCAGCCTCTCAGAGTGCTAGGGTTATAGGCATGAGCCACCATGGCACTAGGTGGCTTCTAAATAACAGAAATTTATTACTAACAGTTCTGGAGTCTGGGGAGCCCAAGATCAAGGTGCTGCAGATCCAGTGTCTGGGGAGGGCCTGCATCCTAGTTCATAGACAGCATCTGCTCAGTGCATTTTCACACTGCAGAAAAGGGTCTCAAGAGTTCCCTAGAGCCTCTCTTATAAGGGCACTAATCCCATTCCTGAGGGCTCTAACCACATGACCTAATTATCTTTCAAAGCACCCCCCCAACACCATCACATTGAGAATTAGGATTTCATCATATGAATTTGGACAGTTCAGTTCACTGCACAACCTCTTCTGAACTTCTTTGCCTTCTGGCCCAAATACTTCAGACTGTCATTGGATCCAGGCTTCTCTGTCACAGCTGCAGTGTAAGAATTGGGGAGTAGGCTCGGCGCCTATAGCTCAACCGGCTAAGGCGCCAGCCACGTACACCTAAGGTGGTAGGTTCGAATCCCCAGCCTGGACCCGAAACAACGACAGCTGCAACCAAAAAAAAAAATAGCCGGGCGTTGCGGCGGGCGCCTGTGGTCCCAGCTACTTGGGAGGCAGAGGCAAGAGACTCGCTTGAGCCCAGGAGTTGGAGGTTGCTGTGAGCTGTAATGCCATGGCACTCTACCCAGGGGGACAGCTTTAGGCTCTGTCTCAAAAAAAAAAAAAAATAAAGTAAAAAAATAAAAAAATAAAAAAAGCAGAAAAAAAAAAAAGAATTGGGGAGTAGCCTTGGTGCCAGTTGCACAGTGGCTATAGTCCGAGCCACATACACCGTGGCTGGCGTGTTCAAACCCAGCCCAGGTCAGCTAACCAACAATGACAACTGCAACAAAAAATAGCAAAGTGTTATGGCGGGCGCCTATAGTCCCAGCTACTTGGGAGGCTGAGGGAAGGGAGTAGAGTTACCATGCTAGTGTTCTAAATCAGTTGTTCCCCAAGTTTGGTTCCCAGACCAGCAGTATCAGGATTACCTGGGGATTTGTTAGAAATAAAAATTCTCTGCCTCCAGCATTCCATCCAGGTGCTTCTGAAAAGCTCTAAAGTTTGAGAACCACTGCTCCAATCCAGTGGTTCTTAACCAGGGAAGATTTTACCCACCAGGGACATAGAGCAATGTTGGGAGACATGTTGGGTTGTCACGAATGGGGAGGGTTCTACAGTCCTGTTGCGGGTAGAGGCTGGACATACTTCTAAACATCCCAGTGTACAGGACAGCCCCAGAGAAGGGAGCAGATTGTCCATAGTGCCGTTGAGAAACCCTGCTCCGTGCCACATGTTTCAAAGAGATAGTTCCTTAGATGGCTAGTTTTATGAAACTTTAAGAAAGGTGTGCCATGATGAAACACATTTGGAAAAATGTGTATCCTCTCTCTGTCATGAAGACCCATGCTCTGAGGATTTGAGCATTAAAAATATCTGTTCTACCTAATATTTCCCAAACTTTTTTTATTGAGACAGAGTCTCAGTATGTCATCCTTGGTGGAGTGCCATGGCGTCACAGTTCACAACAACCTCCAAATCTTGGGCTTAAGCGATTCTCTTGCCTCAGCCTCCCAAGTAGCTGGGACTAAAGGCGCCTGCCACAATGCCTGGCTATTTTTTGTTGCAGTTGTCACTGTTGTTTAGCAGGCCCGGGCTGGGTTCAAACCTGCCAGCCTCAGTGTGTGTGGCTGTTGCCATTACCACTATGCTATGGATGCCAAGCCTCCAAACTTTATGTAGCATCTTAGGGAAGAGTGTACCCTTCTGTACACTAAGGAGAGTGTGTTGGTGAGCTGATGTCATTGCTGCATGGCTTGCCCAGCAGGCCCCCTCATTTTGCCTACATCCCAGGAGTCAGTCTGCATCAATTTCCATCCAACAGCCCCTAACCCATCAGACCTCCCACCCCATTCCTGCTTTTCTGGGGGTCCAGTTCTGGTTCTCATCTCAATGGGAAGGCTGTCCAAGTATCTGGCTGGCCCCTGAACTAGGCACACATGGGGAATGGGGTTCTACAGTCTAGACTCTAAATTGTCTGGATCAAGCTGAAAGAACTGACCAGAGGTTTCAGCTGCCACACACCCAGGGGAGACAGAATTTGGAGTTTGAATTCAGCCAAGCTAACTAACTGCTTATTAAACCAAACATTAGGACTCTTCAGAGGAACATGATAGAGTTCCATAAACTCTTCAATATATCACTCATAATTGTATTAGTCTGGGTTCTCTGGAGAAACAGAACCAATAGGATATATATGAACATCTATGGAGACATGCCCACTTGGGCAGCAGGTATATGAGTATCTATTGAGAGAGACTAGGACACAATAGATGCTATGCACATACACCTAGATGAGAAGGAATTGGCTCAGATGGTTATAGAGGCTGAGAAGCCCCAAGGGTCAGCAAGCTGGAGACCCAGGAGAGCTGATGGTGTAAGTGCCAGTCCATGCCCCCAAGGCCAAGGGCAGAATATTGATGTTTCCAGCTCAAAGACAGTCAGGCAGAGAGAAGAAATATTGTTGTATTCAGGCTTTTTATTGTTTTCAGGCCTTCAACAGATTGAATGAGATTCATTCATATCAGGGAAGGTAATTTGCTTTGCTCAGTTGACCAACAGAATTGTCCATCTCATCCAGAAACACCCTTACAGGTACACTCAGAATGATATTTAACAAAATATCGAGGCGCCCTATAGCCCACTCCAAACAACGCATAAAATTAACCAGCACAACAATGTCCAAGATAAATCTAGACTCTTATGGCAGGTGGGTGGGAAGGCAGGGGACTAGTTAACATGAAGATTCGTGGACTCCACCTGTGACCTACTGAATCAGAATCTTTGCCCAAAGAAATCTGTGTTTTTAAGAAGTTCTTCAAAGGTTTTCTATTTACATTATAGTCAAAGAACTACTACTCGGAGGCCTGGGCAAGATCGGCAATGTGGACATACCACTCAATCTGAAGGATGTTAGAATTACAAGAATCATCACAGTCGTGGTCAAGGTCCCTTTCCTGATGGCCTGTGGGCCATTTTCAAGTGGGAGGGGAGTGGTTTCTGTGTGATCTAAGTGTTTATCTACTGCAGAGAGAAACCAGTCTGAGTAAATAATGCTCTGGGCACACCCCATCACTTGCCTGCATCTCGGAATAATTCCAGAAACTTTTCGTTCAGAGTCCAAATGACAGAGGATAGCACTGGGTTATCATTGTTCTTGGGTGGGGCATAGTTTACTGCTTACCAATGCCTCTGCCTCCTCAAACCTACCTCATTCCCTTCTCCTGAGTATTGATTTTTTTTTTTTTTGGAGACAGAGTCTCACTTTATTGCCCTCAGTAGAGTGCTGTAGCATCACAGCTCACAGCAACCTCCTGCTCTTGGGCTTAGGAGATTCTCTTGCCTCAGCCTCTCAAATAGCTGGGACTACAGGCGCCCGCCACGACACTCAGCTATTTTTTTGTTGCAGTTTGGCCAGGGCCAGCTTCAAACCTGCCATCCTTGGTATATGGGGCCAGTGCCCTACTCACTGAGCCACAGGTGCCACCCTAATCTTTTTTAAACCTTTTTTTCTGCTACATAACCTGGATCTCTCTATTTCTGCATGTGTGTGTGTATGAGTGTGTGTTTCTCAATTATGGAAAGCTTTTATGGAGTTCTATGTCATACAATGCCTTTTTTTTTTTTTGAGGCCTGGTTTTAAAATACATACCTTTATTAAATGTTAAAAATGTACATAAAATGATTGTTGAAGAATTACGAACCTACACAAACTGTACATGTAATAAATGTGCAGCTGCGTGAGTTTTTATGAAATTCACATATCTATGTAAACAGAACCTGAGTCAAGAGCCAGAATATTATTAGACCCCTAGAAGTCTTCCTTCCGCTCCTTCCCAGCCATTAGTTCCCACAAGGGTAACACCTGTTCTAACTTCTAGAAGGCTGGATCAGTTGTGCCCACTTTTTTAGCTTTTGACTTTCACATGGGTGGAATCACACACCGTACAACACGCTTCTCTATTGTTCTGGTGTCTTGAGCTCTTCACTTTATCAGACTCCTCCACTCTGTTGCTTGTAGCTGCAGCTTTACACGGTCTGTTCTGTGGATGCACCACCATTGATTTGTCCATCCTATTCTTAATGGGCGTCTTGAGTTTTCTGTGTTTGGCTCTTGCAAATAGTGTGAAGCATAGTTTGCATAGTGAGCCCTGGTTTAAGAGGGAGTGTTAAGTATTCAAGTTATAAAAACAAAGGCTGCTTGTCGCAGATAATAGAAACCAATGAGCATTCCAGAAATGCCTTTGTTCACCCTGAAAATGGCTCTTAGGGTTGGAAGCCACTATGGGAGAGAGAGAGAAAGAAAGGGAGCTGGGAGCAGAAGCAAACACTCTTTGCTTCTCCAAGGCAACTCCTTGCCCCTCCCGCTAATTTGGCCCAAATCACTAGCTTTTCAAACATCTGCTGGGCATCCAAATTGACCCATTTAGGGGCTCTGTGATGGATTCATTGCTATGTGGCCAACAGGCCAAGGGAGGACTGGGTCCTCTAGGTAGACCAGTCCAAGCCCTGTGAGGCGCTATCAGAGTTCTGACCTATTTTGCCCTGGCCAAAAAAGGAGCAGCTTCATAGAATCAGAGATTTGAGCTGGAAGAGGCCTAAGGGAGGATCTAGTCCAACTCCTCGTTCTGCGGGTGGGGAAACTGAGTCCCAGACAGCTAAAGTGCTCAAGATCACATGTAGAGTCACAGGTTGGGCTGGATGTTGATTTAGAACCACATTTTCACCTTCAAGATTTTTATTTTAGTTTAGTTTTTTTTGAAACAGAGTCTCACTATGTCTCCCTGGGTAGAGTGCTATGGCATCACAGCTCACAGCAACCTCAAACTCTTGGGCTTAAGCAATAATCTTGCCTCAGCCTCCCAAGTAGCTGGGGCTATAGGCACCCATCACAACAGCCGGCTATTTTTTGGTTGCAGTTGTCATTGTTGTTTAGCAGGCCTGGGCTGGGATCAAACCCACCAGCTTCGGTATATGTGGCCTGTGCCCTACTCACTGAGCTACAGGCGCCGAGCCTTAATTTTAGTTTTTTTGCTTGTTTTGTTTCATTTTCGTATGACATTACCTCTCCATGGCATTTTGCAACATGATGCTGGTTGATTTATTTTCTGAGTTCCTGTCATTTGGCATAGTTCCCCCCTGGTTAATATGTTGTACTGTCTTCTATGCCTCTGTCATTTTTGTTTTTGTTTCATTTTCTCGTTTCCTCGTTAGTGTGCCATCAATGGGTATTAACAGGTCCGGATAGTGGAGGTGGGAATCCATGTGCTGGTAACCCTTAGGAACTAGAACTTTTCCACAGTTAAATAGTTACAAAGTGATTACTTTTTAAACATGTATAGTTATGAATTTGCATATGTGCTCACAATATATGTAGGGTTTTTTTGTTTTGTTTTGTTTGCAGTTTTGGGCCGGGGCTGGGTTTGAACCCGTCACCTCTAGCATATGGGGCCAGTGCCCTACCCCTTTAAGCCACAGGCACCACCCAGTTTTGTTTTGTTTTTGAGACAGGAGTCTCACTCTGTCACCCAGGGTTGAGGGCCGTAGCATCATAGCTCTCAGCAACCTCAAACTCTTGGGCTCAAGTGATCTTCCTATCTTAACTTCCTTAGTAGCTGGGACTACAGGTACCTGCCATAATCCCCAGCCAGTTTTTCTGGAGACAGGGGTCTCAATTTGCTCTGGCTGGTCTCAAACTCCTGAGCTCAGGTGACCCGCCCCCCCCCCCCGCCCGGCTTGACCTCCCAGAGTGCTGGGTTTACAGGCATGAGCTACCTTGGCCAATCTACAATATACAATATACATAAGTATTAAGTGCAAATCTCAGAACCTTAAAACTATGAAGTGGGTGGAGCTTGATTTTGGTACCTCCTTCTTATTACTATGTCCAACCAGGAAATGGCACGCTGAGGTGTTTTTTTTTTTTGCAGTTTTTTTTGGCTGGACCTGGCGTGAACCTGCCACACTGGGTATGTGGGGCCAGTGCCCTACTCCTTGAGCCACAGGTGCCGCCCAAGGCACATTGAGTATTACGGATCTCATTCAGTTTGTAGATTGTAAATATTGCTTAGCAAATGCTCGTGTGCTGCTCAGTCTTCTGAGAGTTTTGCTCATATAAGTAGCACGGTTGTGCTGAATTATTCCCAACATGGGCCCGATGTTTTTGAAGCCCCTTCTCTAAGAATCCTGATTATATGAAAGATACCTCAGAACTGGGCACGGTGGCTCACATCTATCATCCTAGCATTCTGGGAGGTAAAGCTGGGCAGAATGCTTGAACTCAGGAGTTTGAGACTAGCTTGAGCAAGATCAAGACCCTGGTCTGTACTAAATAGAAAAACCAGCTACATGTTGTGGTGACAACCCATAGTCCCAGCTACTTGGGAAGCTGAGGTAAGAAGATTGCTTGAGCCCAAGAGTTTGAGGTTGCTGTAAGCTATCATAATGCCATGGCACTCTACCCAGGGGGACAGCTTGAGGCTCTGTCTCAAAAAAAAAAAAAAAAAAAAAAAAAAAAAAAAAAAAAAAAAATATATAATTATAAAATTAAAATTAGAAAAGGGTTTATGTTAAAAGAGTTTTCACAAAAAGCCTTTGCTCATTTTAATTTTATATATATATATATATTTATATATATTTTTTTTTTTTTTTTTTTTTTTTTTTTTGGAAACAGAGCCTCAAGCTGTTGCCCTGGGTAGAGGGCCATGACATCACAGCTCACAGCAACCTCCAACTCCTGGGCTCAAGTGAGTCTCCTGCCTCAGCCTCCCATGTAGCTGGGACCACAGGTGCCCGCCACAATGCCCAGCTATTTTTTGGTTGCAGCCATCATTGTTGTTTGGCGGGCCCAGGCCGGATTTGAACCTGCCACCTTGGGTGTACATGGCTGACGCCTTAGCCACTTGAGCCACAGGCGCTGAGCCCAAATTCTTTAGCATTAAATGCACTACTAGCAAAATCTTAAGCATTATTATTAGATGGAGGGTAAGGAAAACTAGGAAAATTCTCAAAAACTTTGGCAGAGTTTTATCTTTGTTCTCATTTTGATTAGAACAATTTCTATAATCTCTATACATTGCTACAATCTCTTTAAAAATTTACTTATGTATGTGCATGTTAATATTTGAAACATGTTACTGACAGCCTGTACCAGGCTTTATGTAAAAGGGCAATCAAAACACAGACTTTAAAGTTTGAAATAATACGCAAATTACCTGACACAGTAACACAAAGGAAGGTATGCTAATAACAGACCGTTAAAAACTGATTAAGTACTGTATCGACATGAAATAAGCGGAATAATTTCTGTTCGGTGTCAATAGTCTTCATGGTGTGAATAATAAAAAAATACAAATTACTGGGGAGCTTTCTCCAGTTGCACGAATCCTTTTGCACATATGCCCATTTTCCCCAGTGAAACCACTGTTAGTAAAGGGTGTGGCTGTGACAATCACTCACCCTGGTTTTTTAAGAGTATGTAAGGTGGTGGAAATGCCAACCTGATAGCAGATGAAACTACAGAAACTTAAAAAAAACCATAGTCTGTGGACAGAAATAAGGGTGAGAGATGCAGATGCTGAGGAAAAGGGGGTCAACTATGAGAAAAGCTTTGAATATTCACCAGGAATCAGACCTCATCTGGCAAACAACAGGAAGGTGGTTTAGGTTCTTGAACAGGAGACTGACATGATGAAGTCAGTTTACTACTAAGAAATTTTACTAGCGTCAGGTTTTTGCTGGCAGCCAGTTAAACAATTACTAAATGTCTACAAATAGCCCTGTCTCACTTTAGTTCCAAGTTGAATTTCATGTCAAAAGTTGAATTTTTGTATCTAAACTCTGAGCTGACTGCATTTTTAAACTATAAATTATCTTCATTGACAAATGAAAGTAATTATTTCAGTGAGCAAAAGCTAAAAAATTTGTGTAATTCTATCGTTCAAACATTTGCATTTCATTTTAAAATGGATACTAAGCATAAAATCTATCAAAAGATTTAGTCAAATGAAGTTCCAAACCCTCTTTATAACAGTCTAGTATTAAAATAGTATAATAGTATAGTATAGTATAGTCCTATCTCTCACAATAGAAGTATCTTTTAGAAAACAAACAAAATAGCTTATTTAATTCAAGTGATTAAACATGATCACTTATTTTTTATGCCAAGTAAAAATATCTAAACTGTACTCAGCACATAAAATTATTTGTTTCTGTCATGTTCAAAGAGGTAGGCAGAGAAAATGAGAGCCAGAAATTACATCAGTCTGAAGATTCTATGCAGAACACTTCTGCATTCTAAGGAATGAATCAGAATAGACAGATTATTATTATTTTTAATTCTGGAGATTAAAAAATGACGAGCCTGGGGGAGAAAAGTTACTTGTTTTGAAGTAGAATCCAAATATCAGGTTTAAAAAGGCTTAATTGGGTAGAAAACTTAAAAGGAGTAAATAAAATATTTAAAGCTATTTTTATATGTCTTTTCAGGATAGCAAGTTAACAGTAAGTAGCGGGGGTGAGAGGTGAGAGGTATGTATTATTTGTTACTAAGGTGCATATCAAATAAAATGTGCAAAATCACAGCTTGATATTAACATTTTTGTTCCTAAAAGTTTTTAGCTACATCCTTTTGCAAGTTTAATTTTCTTTGCCTAATTGCAAAGAGTTAAAGAAAAAAACAAATAAGCAAACAATATTTTAAATTTAATAAGGCCATTTCCCATTTTTCCCTCCACAGTGAATTACCTAGGAAATTCATCAAAAGTTTTTAGGGAAATTATATTAGAAATATAATTAAATATTATTAATTAAATTATATTGATATAATATAATCATATTAATAATATATTACTATATTATATAATATATTAATAATATTTAATATTAATTAAATTATATTAGGAATATAATTATATTAGTAATATAGGAATATAATTATATTCCTCAATATAAATATACTGAGGAAATCTTTCCCTCTAAGTTTGGAATCATAGCTAAGATGTAGGGATATATTAAAAGAGATATAGGGATGAACTAAAAAGGATTCAGGAATATGTTAAAAGACAGTCGTCTTCAAGTAAAATAGTAAGACACAGTCTTTCAAAACCTGTAGGAACTCAATCTGTTTGTTATTGCAAGTTCTAATTCCATTGAAGTTATTTTCTTTCTTTCTTTTTTGTTGTTGTTTTTGAGACAAATTCTTACTTAGCTCGCAACAACCTCAGACTCCTGGGAGCAAGAGAGCCTAGCCTGAGCATCCCTAGTAGCTTGGACTACAAGCATGCACCACCATGCCTGGCTCATTTTTTCTATTTTTGTAGAGATGTGGTCTCACTCTTGCTCAGGCTGTTCTCAAACTCCTGAGCTCAAAGGATCCTACCACCTCCACTTCTGAAAGTGCCAGGATTACAGGTGTATTTTTTTTAGAACCTTTAAGTTTCCAGAAATCTTTTCCAAGGGCATATATGATTAATAAAAGCCATACTTCCTTCTTTTTATATTTTTCATACTTCCTTCTTAATTATATTCCCATGTGTTAACAATCTAACAAGCCTCTGTCAATTAATCTAGCACCACATTATATTCAAATTCATTTAAAATACAGTGTCAAATTTGGCAAGGAATGATGTTATTTGAAACCTAATCACTGCTACTAATTCTTGGTCCCAAGATAATTATTCTGATATTTAGCTTCCAGATATTATTTCTAAATGTTAAACGCACACACAAAATCCTTTATGTATAACCAGATACCCTCTATTTTTGGAAAGACCCAACTGTTCCAATTATACCAAATTATAAACAATTCTTATTTTTTAAGAGACAATGATGATACATCTCATTTTCACTTTTGAAGTGAACATTAAAAGTACAATGCAAAAGCACATCAATAGTTTATAATACCTCACTATTCCTGATAAAATTGTGTATTTAATGCTTAATGTAAGAAAGGTTAGAAATATAGGCTATGGAATTAGATAAAACTAGACTGAATCCTGGCTTTGCCAATGACTTTGGGTAAACCCTTAAATCCTCAGTTTCCACATCAATAAAAAGGGGATTAGAGATAATATATGTAGCTGTAGCAAAGAGCATAGAATAATTAATACCTAAGATTATTACTCTGTTTGTGAGCCATGCTCTTCCTTACAAAGTTGAGCTTCCCAGTGCTATAAATAACAAAGATGTCTAAGATGTAAAGTCTGTTGTATGAAACAGTATCTGTGCTTTTTCACTGGAATTCAATCAAAGAATATCGAGGGAATGATAATCAGTAACATTAATATTTGTGATTAAACTGTCACATTTTTCTGAAGCCATCACTGAGTACTAGTAGAAGTAATTTCTTGTTCTTTTAACATTTTCAAAGCATCTGTTATAACTTATCTTGTTTTAAAAACTATGCATACCAGCTCTCCTCTGTGATTTTGCTCAAAAATCCAAAACTTTTTGAGCACCAACCTGACAGTTACAGAAAATGCTCACTCCAGTATTTTGAATTTCAGATTTTTGAGTTTTGGACATTCAATTGGTAAGTATAATGCAAATGTGACAACATCTGAAAAAAATCTGAAATCCAAAATACTTCTGGTCCCAAGTAGTTTGAATAAAGGATACTCAGCCTGGCCTATGTGATTCTGCAGAACAAGAAAGAGGAATCACATGGTATGCTACCTTCCAACAAGACAGGCTTAATAAATGTCTGCTTAATATATGACAACACGTTAAGTCAGTAAGGTTGCTCTACAGGTCACTGCCTACTCTAGCTGCTTGCCTCCAATCTCTTTTACTTCTAATAAATCCTCCACTCTCAGCCCTTATCTTTCTACAAAATACGTTTTCTAAAAGGCTTTAAAATGTAACGTCTTTTACCATTTGCCACTATGTCCATCTTTTAATTCTTCCTTTATTCCATGTCCCAGCTATGACATTAATTCACTGAGTAGGTGCATGTTGAGTGCTCCACACCACATCAGTGCACTAAGTACCAAGACAACATCCATTCTCAAAGGGAGACAGAAAAAGAAATAATTACAGTTCAATGTGCTGCATGTGCTAACAGAAATACAGAATACTGAGCAGCCCCTCCCAGTCACGCCAGGTGGTGTGCTCAATTTACCCAGAAAGCCTCTTGTCAAGCAGAATCTACTTGCCTTTCAACTTCCAATTCAATGTCTCCCAGTCTGTAAAGCTGTCCTAAATTATGTAAGGAATTAAATTAATTGATCCCTTGTCTAAGTTCCAACTCTTTGATTCTAACATTGGTGTAGTAGATACTATACAGAGACTTATATGCTTGTTTTCAACAGAACAGTACATTCTGCAAAAGGAAGAGAACAAATCTAATCATCTACACACACAGTAGGTTGTAAATTAAAATGTATTTCACAAACCTGAGTAAAGAATACAGAATTTATAGTAGCTATTCTGGAAACTCCTAACCTTATTCATTTTTGTTTTTTATTTCTTTATGGCTGCAAATTTTGTGAGTAATAATGACACCTATATACATACATATTATATATAAAATCATGAATAAATTGGCATGCTATTTTGTGACATGCAGAAGTGTTACTCAGTATAACCAAAATCTATCAGCTCTATTTGAATATACTGAGTTTCAGTAAAAATTGAGAATTAAAAAAGTGAGGACTTCTCTCCTTGCTCTGCTCACATATAAACCTGATGTACCTTATAAAATGCTTGACTGGTCAGGCTTTACAGAGGGCAAAGGAGAATAAAAGTGAACTGCATAGTTACTTTACAAATTGCTAAGAAGCATTCCCACTGGAATTATTTGTATCTCTTAGAAGACTGCATAGCTTACACAACTTAGTGACCAGTAAAGGGAATAAAATTGTTCACATTCAAGAAAGTAATATTCACTTTCTCTTGTTATCACAAAATACTAATTCTCTTTCAGAAGCCAAGACACTGATATTGGTTCTAACATAATTAAAAAACCAGACCACATGGTTTCAATTAAAATAGAAATTTAACAACCTAAGATGCATTCAAGTAAATGAGGTGCATAGATGTATAAAGGTTTGACAATAACTTGTCTCCATTTAACCCCGACTGAGGTGACATCTAGTAGAAAAGAACATCCCATTTTGTATGACCAGTTATTTCCTGATCTTATTCCTGCTTTTCTCTAGGGTCCCTGGTCTCCCATTGGGTTTCCAACAAAACATGTTGTAATATTTACCTCTTCTCTCAAGCACCACATTATTTCAGACTGGAATTAGGATAGTTGTATTGGTTGTCCAAAATTTTTGAATTAATAGTTTAAAAGTACTTTGGGTGCTGCTTTCAGTTATTAGCAAATGTTCTGCCAAGATGTAAGTTCAAATTTCCAGAATTACAAAACTTAGCAAATGAAACCAAAATAAGGCAAAAATAAACATTTTTAAAAAATAGCTCATGTGACACTACTTTACTTCCTATTCCTCAATCTCACTTACACACTCAGTAGTTTTTAAAGTAGGCTTATTGAGATGAAGAATTCCAGAATGAGTTATTTACTTAAAAATTAGGTGTGTATTATGACTCAGTAAATGGCAATAGCGTTTTCATCACTTTGGCCAACAAAGGCCAGCAACTTGTTCTTTGTTTTCAAACAGAAGTAGGTTCAAAAACAGAGTATGGACACTACTTTTATTTTTCACATCTGCTCTTAGTTAGAAGACAGAGTATTTTAAAGTCATCATACATTTGACATAGTATACTTTTATCAACATAGCCTACAATAAAAAAAACATGACTCCTAAATATTAAAAATGCAACAGTGCTAAGGGTTTCAGGAATATGACCTACTTAAAATACTGACCAAAGGCTGTAGAAGCCGCATGCCAGAGAGCAGACTGGGACTTCACTGTGCTGATGTGTTTCTCAGGGCTGCTGCCGGAGTACGAGGAGAGCAGTAGACACCCGTCTTTTAAAATAACCACCGTGATTTCGTGTTTATCATCTCAAAGGTCACAAATTGAGTACAGAAGGTTATTAAACCAGGGCATCTTGCTCTGCTTTAAGAAGCAAGACAAGTTTTGCCTCTTAAAATGGTAAATTTGAAGTTATATGACCTTAAGGCACTCGCTAAGGTCATATAACTAAATGAATAATATGAAGAGTCTTTTTAGTCTTCTGTTTCTGACACTTAATATTAAAAATAACAAAAACAAAAGTCTTTTGTTATAGACTTTCCCTAGTAATAGTTCAGTAGTATTCTACTTATCTCCAGAGACTTTGGACAACCTCAATACTAAAAACATGACAATACATGTAAAAAAAAAATTGCATAAGTCACTCACCCAGTTAGCCAGAAAGCATGCGCTATGGACCAGACACATTACTAGGTGCTGGGGACAATGAATTGAATAAAACAACCCATTTACTTGACAAGTTCTCTTTAAGTAGTAAGAATGGCATTACAGTAGATTGCTATATAATATAATAGCAGACATACATGCAAGGCTTTAGAAGGGCATATATAGACTAGTAGACTAGGTAGTATTGAGTAATTCTTCCTGGATAGAATATTGGTGCTCGGAAAAGTTGTCTAGAGTTAGTAACATAAGAATTAGTTGTTCAAAGAAGATTAAGTCTTTGTTTAGGTGGGAGAGATATGCTATGTTTAAAGAGCCACATCATAGGCAATAAGGCATAATATAGAACGATATTTTGGGACCAATCCAGCTGGCACAAGAAGTACAGGACAGGTAGCAAAAAGAGCAGTGGAGAAGTAGCTTGAGTGCAGATCACAAAGGGTCTCATGTCATGTGGGCAAGGATCCTAAGATCCTAATTAGGTCTGCAGTTTAGAAAGGTCCCTGGTTTTAGTGCAGAATCTGATTTGAAGATAGTAAGTCTGTTATGACCTGAATATGGTCTGTCCCCAGTGTAATGACACTAACAGGTAATGAGACCTTTAAGAGACATTTGGAGCGTGAGGCATCTTCTCTCATGAGAGAATTAATGCAGTTGCTTGGAGCAAGTCTGACTGCAATCTAGTGGGAGGGTATGAGTTACCGCGAGAGTGGGATGTCATAAAGCCAGGCTGCTCCTTGGGTCTGGTCCCTGTGACACTCCTGCTCCCCTTCCACTTGGCTGTGCTGTAAAGCGGCATGAGGCCCTCACCACAAGTTCACCACATGCCGGCACCACGTTTCTTGGACTCCTCAGCCTCTGTCATCCTAAGCCAAAAAAACTTTCCCTTATAAATTACCCAGTCTCAAGCACTGAATTATAGTTAACACTAAATGCACAAAGACAAGTCTAAGGGAGAAATAATAAGAACCTGAACTAGGATATGCCGGGTGTCCCAAAAGTCACCCCTAAAGTCGCCAGACAGAGGGAAAATGGGAATTGTAACTAAATGTACCTTTATTAACAAAATATTCATTACGACATTTTACAAAGTATTTATAAAATATTCTCTACCTGTCGGCCAACTCTTTGTAAAATATAATCTAATGATCTAATAAATGAGTTCATCCTTTGAAAATAATATCGCTAACCTTCAAAACTCTATCACCTTGTTCATCACTCCCTTCTGGAAAGTTTTGTCACATGGTTTCCCGATACAATATACTCTTGGCTTGTTTTCTCCTTCACCGGCTATGCTTAAATTTTTCTTCATCTCCCTAAGTTCAAAATTTAAGAGCATTTTGGGGCCCTCAGACTGAGAGACTAACAAGTAACATGATTCATTTTGTCCCCCTCTCCCAACCCCCCAAACAAGCATAAAACCTGAACAGAAGAGCCTGGAGAGTAAATGGAAGCACACAGAACTCTGATGGAACTCCATGCTCACTCGGAGTAAGATCGAAACTATCCAGTGCAAGTAAATTGCCGTCTTATTAGAGTTTAGCCCAAGGCTAACTGCAGTCTGCTTGGTTTAGAAACAGTAGCAAAGATACCCCTGGCAAACTAAATCTAGGGTACCTTATCCACTGAGAGAGCAGGAGGAACCCAGAGGGAAGGAGAGAAGAGCTCTCTAACTCTGAACTGCTCACACAAGAAACATATTGAAAGCATTTTGCTGAAAAGAGATCTGAGACTAGAGATATTGATATCTCTGCTCAAGAAACACAGCGTGAAGTTAAAGAAACTATGAAAATTAATGCTGAAATTAATTACTAAGATAACCACTTATGAAGGAAAATAACCAAATCCAGAAACTCTACAACTTAATCTTTATAATGTACAGGGTATAATCCAAAATAAGCCAGCATATGAAGGACAAAGAAAATAGAATATTTTTCTTCTCCATAGGCGAAAATAGCTATTGTCATTCTCCTCCATGATGATTAAAAAAAAGTAAGAAAAAAATTCTTCTCAAGGAATCAGAGAAATTAATTACCCTAGCAGAGAAATAGAAACAAAAAAGTTTTAACTGATTAAGCCACAAGATATCAATCAGTGGGTGAAAAACTACATGATATTCAGAGTCTCAAAGTGGCATTCCGTAGATTACTTGATATTTGTAAACAGAAAAAGGTACCTTTGTAATAGAGAACATTTAAACCAAGTTCTAGAACTCAGCATTGGCAGTAAAGAGACAAATATAAATATGATACAACGTATTATTACTACATTGTTGTATTACCATTTTTCTATAGGTTTGGAACAGGAAAAGTTGGAGAAGAAAGTGTAAATACAGTATTATGAAAATGTATAACACACACACACAAATGCTAAAAGAAAGATTATTAGGGAAGGGTAGAATTAACGTAGTCCTGGAATCTCTTCAATTCTTTTGCCAGGAAGAAATGAAAGGAGAGGGAAAGTGACAGACTTGAATCTGCTGTTGATGCTGGTTAACTGGTCCACTCAACAGATGAATTATTTCCGTTAGAAGGAAAGTCCTTATCTAAAGAGCTCTCTTAGCAGGATGTCCCTTGTTAAGGATGCTCACAGTAAACAAACAGAGACTCTGTGGATTTGCGTGCCACAGTACACTAGAAAATCTACCCAACCTTGAGGGGCAGATGACCAAGTTTCAGAATGTAAATGCTCCCTGCTGTGAGGTAAGCACCAGGATATTCTCAGCTGGAGAATCCCAGAAATGACAGGTGTGACGTGGAAAGGAAGGATCTGTGGAACCATCGAGAGCTCCAGATCGCTCTTTCCCTGCTTCACCTGGGCCTTCTCATTGCCTGTACCCCTGACATTAACAGTAAACCTGGATTCTAGATAAGACTTCTAACACGAGTCTGATTTGGTAATATTCCTCTTCCTGCCTCAGAAACAGAAGGTAAAACTTTCAAAAGTAATTATAGTCCATTACTTTGGTAGAATAAATGAACTAAATGTTAATTTGGCACAGCCAATTTATATAGTACTATACACTTATAGGAGACGTCTTTTACCCTATGAAGAAATTTTTCTAGGTATTCACAGGAAAAAAACTTACCCAAATCAGAATATGTGAACTTATAGGAAAAAACCTCTAATTTTTAAAAGGCATATATAATCAGATATATCACAAAATTTTAAATGATACATGATAAGCCTCTCACCCAAGGGGGACATGCAGCTTAGAATACTTTTGAACATGTCCTCTGAAATAGGATCCCTCCAATTTTACAGAGTTGTGGTGAGGTCCAAATGATATGATATAGTTACTATGTTATTGTGATGAAATATCATTTTACTTGAATTGACACGATACCTCTACAAATTACAATATTTTCCCACCATCACATATGACAACTTCTTAGAAACACGCCATTAAGAAGCAGGAAGGTGATCTTAACTGCTGATGTCTGCTCAACGGAAGGTTTTAATAACAGACTTGATCATGTAAAAACAGGAAAAGATCAAACGAAAGGGCAGTGTTTTAAAATAGAGGGAAAGGGCAGCAGGGAGGGCTCACCGAATATACAGATTTTTAAAAGAGTATTTAGTATAAAAGAAGTTAAGGTTTCAGAGAGAAAGAGATAAAAAAAAATAGGTAACTGTGTATATTTAGCTGTGAGAAACTAAAGGATCGGAAAATAACACTGTGTATCTCCGGGCCTTTTTCCCTAGAGGGCAAGTCACCATGTTTATTAAAGTAGCTCATCCAATCTCGGGGAGAGTGAATCGGTATATTCTTGCAAGTTCTCATTTTTACTCAAGCAGTACAGTAAAGTAGCTAACATCCGTCATTAATTCTAGATTCTACCACTTAACAACCATTTGAGGGCAAGCTGCCGAATTTCTCCAAGCTTCAGTTTCATACCCTGTAAGACAGGAATTTAAAAATGGTATGTATCTTGTGAGATACTGTAAAAAAAACACATAATACCCTGCCTAGCACATAGTAAATGCTCAGTAAAAGCTAGTTATTATTTTTATAATTGAGGAAAGGAATTCTTGCACCTTCTGAATAATTAGAGTGTATGCTTTAATTTTACCATCTACTTCTCTAGCTAAATAACAGTGATCTGTAAGTGTTGATAAGCTACTGTAATTTCTGAAGAAAAAGGAACTGTTTCAGAAGCCCATACTAAAACTAGCATCAGAGTCAAAAGTCTAAGTCCTCTTAGAAAAGGCAGCAAAGACTTGGATTAATACATCCTAGTCTATAAAACTAGAACCTATGATTTTATAGCATCGTAAAGATCAGGGCATCTTTTTGTCCTTGGCCAGAAAAAACAAACTCCCATTTCTAAAAATACCTCAGGTTTTCATGAGGAAGTCATCCTGCAACAAAATACCCTATTATCATAGACAGCCAGTATAGGACAGTATGTCACCACGACGTAACAGACTATAACAAACGGAACGGTATGTGAGCCAAGGAAAAAATTCCTCTGGAAGAATGAGTAAGTAGAAGTTTTCCTCCAAACTGAGACTGTGAGTTTACTGTTTTGTCACTATTTCTTTGATATTCCCAAGTACATGGTAAACCCTCCCTAAGAAAATTACAAATGAACTTAAAATTAAGAAAAATGTTGTATTTGTTTCTTTTAGAAAATAAGGCCAATTTTGTAAAATAACCAGAATTGAGGAATAAAATTTGATAGCTAAGACAAGACAACATATAGTCTTTCTAGTATTATTTTTATTCTGATCTTCAATATTTAAATTTTATCTAGATTTTAAATGGCATTACAAAAGAAGTTGAAGACCAAGGAGCCAAAACAGCCCACTGTAACCACTGCCACAAATTCATGGACTACACATAATACAAACTTTACAAATTCAAGGGTTATACAGGCTACACATTTTGGCTTTCTATGACGTAACAATTCCATAGGGGTCTTACATAATCCAGGAGAAAATGGAAAACACAATAAACTATGATAGTGAGACAGTAGTTTTATCAACCTATGAACTTTACTATTAGGTCTGATTTTCTTTTACTGATGAAATCTAAGAATCATAGAAAACAAGCTTTACATATAGAACAAATAGGACAACTTTTGTTTCCAATTAAATCAAATTCATTTCGAGGAATTACAAAAGAGAAGTATTATAAAGACGAAGTTTGTTCTCGAACTCTTCATGCTCACATACTCCATATGTGCTTATTATACATACATGCATTCTTTCCATGGTAAAATAAAATCAGCAATTACATAGTAGCTCAAAGCCTCTGAATAATTTAGGAGTACAAAAATGACTAGAAGAAATTACAGGGAAAAGTTTAGGTAGGCAATGTAATTTAGTAAGGACCTTGGTTAAGAGAAAGTGAAAGAGAGAAATCAGAATTTTCTATATATTAATGCTATCCTGAAAGCAAAAAACTCTATAGATTTTATTTCTAATAGAAATATAGCCAAAAAAAAAAGGTACATGAGAAACCCTTAATGATCTCTAAGTCCAAGCAACAGATTCATTTGGAATCAAATACAATATTTTCTTTTATTTTTCTGAGTGATGGGATAAAAAAGGGGATTTTGAGAAGGAAAAGATACCAAATAGATTCCATAAATTTTGCAGTCCTTGGGGTAGGAGAGAGGAACACACATACACAAAAAAATATACCTCCTATGGAAAAGTCATTTCCTATATCTGTTTTTATTCAGATTAACTGGGATCATCCTGTTTTAGTAAATACTTTACCATCCCTTTGAAAGGAAGAAAGAGTGAGCTTTGGTAACTTAATTCAATTAAAATACTGTGAGAGAATTCTCTTGCTATTTTATCTAACTCAAAACTTGAAAGTTATACCAAGACATAATAGCCAAACATGCATGCAAAAAGATCCTGCAATTAAGATAATTGCTAGTACCAAATGCTGTTTTTAAGTTCTACAATAAAACAGTCTCCCAGACATTTAATGGTATGTCATTTGGTAAATGAAAGTTTCCACAAAGTCAGAGCAGCAAGAAGACCTAAAAATTAGGCTAGTAAAGAGTCTGGCTGAAAAAAACAAAAATATGGATCATGCTGGTCCAACACTAATTTTATTTGAAGTTACTACAGAACTGAATAAAATGCTGACACCACCACATAAAAATTTATTGAGTTGGCAATGGGCAAAGCATGATGTCAGCCACAAATAGCACCATCCACATTCCCAAATACTATGAACATTTTAATTCTTGAACTGACTTCATGCCTAAAGTTACAGTAAAAATAAAATCTTAGGCATGAGGCATTATTAAACATAGATAAGTTTAGTTTGGCAAAATTTTGACTCAAATTAACCTAGCACTTTAACAATTTCAGTTAAAAACATGGAAAAATGCAAGCTTAAACATATTACAAGTTTCTAAATGTGCTACATTCTTCACCAAACAGACTCATACAAAACAAGTCTTAGGCAACTCTTAGTAATAGTCAAATACAAGTAATAGTCAACACACAAGAAAAGCAGGCTAAGAGGACTAACACAGAAAGATGTACATCAGCGGTTCTCAACCTATGGGTCGCGACCCACAGGAACTGTATTAAAGGGTCGCAGCATTAGGATGGTCTAGAACCACTGATGTACATAACCACGCCCACATTAGTCTCTCTCTACCTTCATGGCATGGATCTCTTCAAGTAATCGTTGTGCTCGTCTTTGGTTTTTTAACAGTGCATCTTCAGTACCCCTGCAAAAAATAATACATTATAATACGGAGCAAGGCAAAGCACTGATTTTAGATTCATATGATAACAAAAAGTCTCTTCATTTCTTTGAGAAAAGCACCATTATGCATTGCCCTTTTCCCCCACCCCTGCCATGTACACTCCAATTTCATAAACAGACCCAAGTGCTAGAAATGGACAAAAATAAGTGCTGTCCTGGCATTATGTGAACGATTATTACCATTGATAGTTTGCCTTCCTTAGTTCCTTAATGGGAAGGCTGATAATACTTTTCATCAGTCAGTAGCATATTGTATTTAATGTAATAGGAATGTCATAAGCTACAATTAAAGGTTGGATATATTTTATCAAATGAAAGTTTGTTCTCGAACTATAAAATACTTTTTCACTAACACTAGTGATGATGAAAATACAAAATTTTTACTATTATTGTTATGTCTTATGAGGCTCTGTTTTCCCACAAATTACATAGAATGTAATCTTCTGATAAATACAGATGGTACTGAAGATTTCAAATTATTTAGCAAATTCAAGGGGAAAGAAAGTGATAAAAAATTTCGATAATTGATTCAAGGTTTGTTAAACTGTATCAACATCTTAAAATAACTTCTAAATAACATAAAACGCCTAACCCCAAGGGAATTTCATTCTGAAATGACTAAAAGCAGAAGAATTTCTTGCGCATCTTAAGTGATTAGGGTCCAAAGCATACCAGGACACGCTGACACAGCCCATTCTATTCACTCAGATCATCTCTACATATAAAACAAAGTGCTGTATGAGTAAGACATTTAATTACCACTCTATATTCCACCCTCAAATTTTGTAAAATGTTAGAAAAAAACAACTTTTGACATTTTATTAGTCACAAGAGTTATTTTAAATGACTAACTTTTTTGACTTCAGTCTGCTAACACTTCTGACAAGTTTTCGGATAACCAAAACTCGTATTCTCTTCACTTCTTTTCTCATCTTCACGACCTTTAAAGAATAAAACCAAAATTAGAAAAGCACTTAATTCAGATACAGATATACGTTATTTTGAATCTTACCATTATAGACTTACTCTACCACTTTAAGTTTTTGTTTAACTGTATTTATAGTTTGATAACATCAAAATTTCTTGTATAAACAATGAACAAATTAATAGTCTAAAAAGGAGGCTGAGGGCTTAAGAGAAAGAAGTCATGATTTCTTGAAAAGTCACAACATTTCCAATGATTAACATTTTAATGCTATAGTTAACATCCTGCTGAGCTTGGAACATGAATTGTTAGTTCCTTAAGATCAGTGACAGTCATATTTCATCTTTGTATTCCTGAGGGTTTAAACAGAGCCTCATAAGACACACCAATAATAGTAAAAATTTAATTTACTGAATATTTGATTTAACAACAAAAAAATGCGTGAACACAAATTATTTTACCTATTCATAAAGCAACCCTTTGCATTATTTTTTAGTAATAAATTATTTCAAGGATACCTTTAAAAGAAAACTCTATAGACAGGACATACTATGTACGAACACAAGTGCATGTGCGTATACAGGGGAGTGGGCATGCACACACAGACAGACATTTTAAATTAGCCCATCAGAGAACAATGCTGAACTCTAAGAACAAATAATGGAACTATAGGTCAATACGTGGAAATATGTTAAGTACAAAGAACTGTATGTTACCATAGTGGGCAGTAGAAATGGCATGTCATCACCGAGTTTAGCTTTTGTCTAACATGGTTGGGAGTCATACATCCTGGAAGGTCCTTCTTCTTTTCTATTGTAGGAGGTACATAAAATTCAATTCTGATGTAGTCTTTCCAGCGAATCTTCAATGACTTCTTCAGTTAGAGATAATCACTCCATCCCTGGGGTCCCCTCTACACTTTCTAGGTGCTGACAATGCACTCATTGCTCAGGTGGCTGTCTTCTTCTATAGACTGTGAGCTCCTAAAAAACAGGATCCTCACAACATGTAGTGTTTTCTGTGCCTTTTAAGAGTGCCTGGCACACACAGTCCTCAAATGCCTCTTGCCAAAATAACACTATCCACATCATCCTTTCTGTTACTTATCAGTTGAGAGCCATCATCTTCACACTACTATGAATGTAAATTCTCTTCTGGGTTTCTTTCTTCCTTTCATGGTCTTCTTTGAATCAACCCAGCCATGAAATGTTAGAGTTCAAGGGGCAATTGTAGGCCTATGCTTCTTTTCACAATATACTTTTTAGTTTAACAGTTTAACTCTTTGCCACCTAAACAAAGACACAAAAATTCTGCCTTCATCTGAGGCCTTACCTTTTAGCTCCAGAACTAAATGTGCAACTGCTTGACATTTCTTTTTGAGTGTTCTCAAAATCACCTGAAATTCATACTTGAACTCATCATGTTCTACACCCCCTATTAGATTCCCCTCCACCTTTTCTTGGGGTTTTCTATTTCAAGGAATGGAATTATCCTATTAGTTACAAAACCTGAGGGCCATTATACACAGGTCTCCTAAATCTCTATGAATCTATAACTAAGACCTATTAATTTTATCTACTAATTATCTTTTAAAGCATGTACTTTTTTCCTATCTTAACCTTTTAGCAATCTTGGCTGAGTTACTGTTAACTGGTTTCTTTATACCTAGTCTTGCCCCTCTGCAATCACTTACCACAATGCAGTCAGATTAGATTTTTCTACTTCTTACCTGATGCCACACCTTTATATAACTCTCCTACTGCTCTTAGGATGGCCACAAGAGTATTCACTTCATCCTTCGTGCTAACCGTGCTCATATCTCCCATGAAGTCTTTACAGCTGCCGTTTCCTTTAGAGGGAATATTTTTTCTTCCCATGTTAGCTTATTAACATCTGTTCATCTTAATTTAGGATCAACTGTCATTTCAAGGAAAGTCTTTTCTGGCTTCCCTAAGAGGGTCGCAAATTCCCCACTAAAAGCAATTAAAAGTACCCAGGGGTGGTGCCTGTGGCTCAAAGGAGTAGGGCGCTGGCCCCATATGCCAGAGATGGTGGGTTCAAACCCAGCCCTAGCCAAAAAAAAAAAAGTACCCAGTACCTCTGGAACTTATCATGACCCTTAATTTTTTACTTTTGTTATGTTTACCGTGTCTTTATCCTAGTGGTTTTCCTCAACACTGCATCTTAACCTCTAACATAGTACCTAGCACGCAGTCAATACTCATAAAGCAAATGACTAGAGATTTGGGAATCTGCACTGTTAAATTCGCTGATTGCATAATATACCAAATGAATGCAGAATAATCAAGCTTCTTTCCCACTGTACATGTTAACCTCTTTGAAATCTGTTTCAAAGTACGATCAATTTGGAAAAAAAATCATACTTGGCATAAATGAAAAATCATTTAGATAAGGTTTAAGTGAAAAAAAAAAGAATTGTTATACTTCATAAGCAGAATTATAGGAAGGGGTCATGACACACTTTTTAAAAAAAGTCATTCATAAAATACATAAATAGAGAGCAGTAAAGTATGCAGTAAAATGTACTAACAAATGTTTCTAATTGCTGAACTTAATAGGAGGGTGAGATGATAATATGCCATTTGCTAACTAGTGTTAACCAAACTTGCTAATAAATTACAATGGGCAGAGCTGGTCCTCGGTTACATTCCGCACATGGGAAAGCTAGTCTCCAATTTTAAAATTCCAATTTAACAAGTACTATGTTTGTCATTAGTGGATAAGGGAATTCTAAAAGCAAATGGAACGCATCATGCACTTAGTTTCATGTCAGTACCAAAACATGCTTTTCTAGTTTACTAATTTCAGTATCTGTATTCAGGCAGGAGAAAAACTGGACAAGTTTAGTGTATAAAAAGTCCATATATAATCAATTTACATTAAAATGGAATTAAAATTTTATTTTTCTCACAACTGTCCACATCAAGGACTTAGCTTTTCTTAAAACATTTAGAACTACTTTTTGTAAAATTGATGACTAATAGCTTTTCTGTTAGGATTTACAAGGTTGAAAATTCATTTGTCATACAGAACTATAAAGTGGCTTGATAGATAACCCAGAAATCAACAGACAGGCCTAAAACACCCAATAGTGCCAAAGACCAATGTATTAGCAATACGCTTTGGGAAACCCTCCAATCAAAAGCAAGAGCAACTATAAATGTCAAAACTGTGAACACGGTGTTACTGTTTGGGAGGGAAAGAGGAGGAATAATGTGAGCAAGGAGAATACTGAGGTATAATAATGGAAATGAAATAAGCCGACAGAGAAGAGAATGAAAGAGGAGGAGGAACAAAAACTGAAGGGAAATTCTGCAAGCCGAGGGCTTCCAAACAGCACCCAAATACATTTCAGATAATGCGTAAGATCAGAAGTGAATGAGTTAGGGCTTATACACAGAGAATACACGTGTGCTGACAGTGAGCTGTCACCTAGAATTAAGGTACACGGATGTCCTCAGAAGTAACCTGGTCAAATCTGAATGTAGGATACCTATTGGGTAGACAGCAGAAAAATATCACAAGTAAAGGGGAAATCAAATGGAGCCATATGGGAAAAGTCTATGTGAGCAGACTGGGAAAAGTCAACATAAGCAAAGGAAAGGGAACCACAGACAGGAAAAGCTGGCTCTGTCCAACTCAAGGAAATTCCAAATAAAGGGTCCCCAGCTGAGACTTGAGAAATCCAACATGTTCTGGAATAACTTGATGATAGGACAGATGTATCATGGCCAACCATGAAATCATGCAACTGAAACCCTTTCTATATTCTACATTCTAAGCAGCTGATGACCAGCGTGGAGAGAAAGTATGTTTCTACGATCTGAGGGTTACTCTCTATGCTGGATATATTTCTTAAAAAACTAGCTTCCTCATTTACACACTCTCTTAAGCTTATTTTTAATATGAATTTGCTTTTGAGAGAATGAGCTTTGGGGGTGACAATGACAGCAATGATAGCAAGTTTCTGGGGTACAAAGCTGATGGAAGACTGTTCTATAGACAAAATTAGGTGCTACTTTGAAGAGATTCTTATCTGTCTTCTAGGCTGGTCATCTAATGAGCCCTGATGAGTAATGAACTGACTTTGCCATGTGTTTGAATAGCTTGTAATAAAAATCCGTGGTTATTAGAAAACATTATTCCACAAGCTAGTATTGTTCTAGGACAGTGGTTCTCACGCTTCTTAATGCTGCAATGTATTTTCATTGTTAAAAAGGGGTCGTGACCCACAGGTTGAAAACCGCTGTTCTAGGAGAACTTGCAGTGCTAAGAAAAAATCTAAGTATATCTGTGTTTCTAAGAATATGTTATAACTCTGGTTATTCATTACTTACCTATCAGATTAGAAAATAATAATTGAAAAAAAGGACAGCACATTCTGTTCAGAAGAAGGCTATGAGGAAACAGGTACTTGCGTTTATTGCTGGTACAAATGCATATTGGTAGACACCTCTGGAAGAAACTTTGGCAAAATCCTACTTCTAAGAATCCATTCACAAGTCACACTCTCAACAGGAAAAAGCTATACATAAGATTATTCATTGCAGCACTGTTACCAAATGTTGCATGAAAGATAGAATACTGTACATAAATAAGGCACACAACAGTGTGGAATTTTAAATCCAAGCAGGAGATGTGCACGTATTAACATGGACAAACTCTGAAAATAACACTTTAGAGCCCCAGCCACACCCTCCTAGTAGTCTCCCCTTAACTGCAGTTTCATTCTCAGTGGTCACAGTCACCCACGGTCAATTGTGATCCAAAAATATTACATAGAAAACTCCAGAAATTAATAATTTAAATGTTAAATTTTGAGCCAATCTGAGTAACATGACAAAATCTCACATTATTCCACTTCATCCCACTCGGGTTGTGAATTACCCCTTTGTCCGGTATATTCATGCAGTAAATGCTACCTGCCCTTTAGTGTGTATGAAACATCAGTGAATACAGGGTTTGGTACCCTCTGAGTTTCAGACACACAGGGGGTCTTGGATTGTATCCTCTACAGACGGGAGGAGACTACTGTAGCTTGCAGAATGATACATATGATACTACACATGCAAAATTTAAAAATACATGACTTGATACTACATGTTGGGTATAGACATATAGGTGTTACTAAAATTATGAAAAATCTGAGAAAAACACTCACCAAAAGAGTAATAGGTAGAAAAGGTGAGCAGAATTAAACATCAAGATATGGCAAAACAGTGACATTTGTTAAGTACAGGAAGTAGATTATAAGGACATTTGTTACATTGTGTCCTATATACTTGAAGTATGTCCCAGTTAACAAAATGAATTATGCTTTTCAAAAGAGGACTCTAAGTTGGCCATTTGGATCGATGCCAACTTACTATTGAATTACACTTCTTTTTATTTCTGATGAGCAACAATCTAAGAAATCTCGAGTGCTCAGTGATCACCTACAATTTAACCATGACTGAGCATATGCTGCCACCTAGCAAAACTTGTCCAGAATGGTTTAATAACCAACACAAAACTGGTGCTCTTATGGACAGACTGTCATTTAGAAAAAATTACTAAAAATTACTATGTCATCCAATCATGATAAAAGAGTTTTGTAATTTCATAAACACATGCAAATTCAGTTCTTGATATTCTTAGCTTTTACAATATGCGGAAGAAAATAATTTTGTTCTTTCATACTTTAGTTTCCATCTTTAGTGTCTTAAAAAGAAATGGAAAAGTGTTTTAAAGGGCTATTGGTAATTTGCTATCATAAAGTAAAATAATGTCGGTTCTATACAAAGGCCCTGACTCCCCTATGAACTTAAAATAGTCCATCAGATTGCTTCACTTCTTAATGCTGATTTTTACTTATCAGTGCTGCCTAAAGAAACAAATGAATAGAGAAAAATCTATTTCTCCATTTTGCAAATTCCTTACTCACGAACTGCTATGGAATTGTTGTTTTCAATGGTGCAACCTTCCTTCCATACTTCCAATGGAAAGGGAGAAAAAAGTCAACTTTTGGAGATTTTTTTTATGGCCTGGCACAGTGGATCGCCTGTGATCCTAGCACTGTGGGAAGCTGAAGGCAGGTGGATCACCTGTGCTCTGGAGTTTGAGACCAGCCTGAGCAAGAGTGAGACTGTCTCTAAAAATAGCCGGGCACTGTGGTGGGTGCTTGTAGTCCCAGCTACTCTGGAGGCTGAGACAAGAAGATCACTTGAGCCTGAGAGTTTGAAATTTTAAGCTATGATGCCATGGCACTCTACTAAGAGTGACAAAATGAGACTCTCGAACAAAAAAAAATTTTTTTAGGAGATTTTTTCTTTCATCTGAACACTAGCTGACACAGTTGTGCTATCCATACTTTCTTCTACCCAACGTACATGTACTTATCACTTGTAGACCAGGTACTATGCCCGAGATTGGGGAGGTTGCTGTAATGAAGCATTTAAAAATTCTGCTTTCAAAATGCACACTTAGTATTGGGGAAGATAAAATACACAATAAATAATAATAAAATGAAGTAAAAAGTGATGGTTTATTTTTTAGAAAAGGTAAACTTACTTTATTTCACAAGAATAACTGTAGTTTAGGAACCCAGATTCAGGAAGTATTTTATAAGTTAGTCGGCTTTTATCCTTGGGAAAACTTTTCTAAGAATAGAATTATTAAGAGTAGAAAATATTAAAAGTTGATATAATGAATGCCTCTGTAGGCAGGCTTATTTCTTCTTACTTTCTTTTTTTTTTTTTTTTAAAGACAGAGTCTCGCTTTGTTGCCTTTGGTAGAGTTTGATAGTGTCATAGTTCACAGCCTTGAACTCATGGGCTCAAGTGATCCCTTGGCCTCAGCCTCCTGAGTAACTGGGACTACTGGTGCCTGCCACCCAGCTATTTGGAGATGGGGTCTGGCTCTGGCTTAGGCTGGTCTCAAACTCATGAGCTCAGGTGATCCACCCGCCTTGGCCTTGTAGAGTGCTAGGATTACAGGTGCCCAGCCTTCAGGCTTTTATTTTCACAGAAGACATTCTGTAAAATTAAATACATTGTAAATTATTATTAAAAATGAAACAATGTAACTTTTTAAAAGAAAAAGCTACAGTTAAAAATTGTCAAACAAGGATTTATAAAAAATAAAGTTGTAAGTCTGAGTACCAATATCTCAAGGACAGTATCACAGAGATTTATAAACCTCTGCAAACCTGATGACACAGATGGACTCTTTTCCCTACAGGGAGAGAGTTACAAACACAAATGTATACATAATTTCAGGCAGTTATAGGACAGGACTTCTGAAATACATCCCTAAATCCCAGCTAAGAAGAGCTAATCTAAGATATTAAGAGACACAAAAATGATGCTTCATGTTATTCATTTAACAGAGAAGTATAGCGGATACAATGGTGAGCAAAAATTCAGTCAGATAGAAGGGATAAGAAACTTCTCTAAAACACTAACACATACACTCTAACACATGAAGCAGCACTATTACACGTGCTAATGAAAAAAAGTAAATGATGCTACAGGGGTAAATGAAAGTCAGGAATGGTTTCTCTAAGAAAGCGATAAATGAAATACGAATAAGTACTAAATAGGACCATTGAGAGAAAAAGAAGATTCAGGCAAGAGGAACAGCATGTGCCAAAGATCTGTAAGGGCTGCGCTGGTAGCAGAGAAAAGTCAGCACAGGTGAAGTGCAGAGATTGAGGGAGACAGTAACAATAGAAAGCGGAGAGCTTGCCCTTGTTTGAATGGGTCTTTATTAAAAGCAATAGGAAAACACCAAATGGGTTTTGAGCAAAGCAGTAGCATAACTGGATCTATGTTTTGATGAGAGCGCTCCAGCTTTTAAAGTCTGAAAAGAGTCCATGTAAGTATTTGGGAGACTGGTATCGTAGTTCTGGTTGAAAATATAATCTGAACTGGAAAAGAACACTGTAAGTTTTTGCTCACTACTATCACATAACCCTTTTCAGATAACACTCCTCTTTGAAGTCATTTTCTGCCCATTTTCTATAAGTCAGTTTCTCTTAATTTCCATGAACTATTTTATAGTAATGATAAAATGCTTTGTCACGTATTTTCCTTCCTTCCTTCCTTAGATGGGTTCTTGCTCTGTTGCCCAGGTTGGAATGCAGGGGCATGATCAGAGCTCACTGCAGCCTTAAATTTCTGGATTCAGGTGATCCTCCCATCTCAGCCTCATGAGTAGCCAAGACTACAGCATGTGCCACCATGCCTGGAAGATTTTAAAATTTTTTTGTAGAGACAGGGTCTAGCTGTGTTGTCTAGACTGGTATCAAACTCTTAGCCTCAAGCAATCCTTCTACCTGGGTCTCCAAAGTGTTGATACAGGTGAGAGCCACTGCACCTGGCTGATGGTCTTTTTTTCTTTGGTATGTTATTCTATTCAATTTTTATGTAGATAATTTTTTTCCTCTTTGTAGTCTTCTCATCTATTTTAAATTATAACATCCTCCATTGGCTCTACTTTTATTCTGTCCTTTTTAGCCTCTTCACAGTACATTTTAGACCAGGCATCCTCAAACTGTGGCCCGCCTAGAACATTTATCCAGCCTGCTGGGTGTTTTTTGCCTCTGCTGCCTGTCCTGCTTAGCAGCCGACTTGTCCCGGGGGCCCGCAGTCCGGCCCTCCAATGGTCTGAGGGACAGTGAACTGGTCCCCTGTTTAAAAAGTTTGAGGACCGCTGTTTTAAATGTTACTGCGAAGTATGTACACTTGCTGATTTGATAAATTTATTCCATCATCTAGCAAACATTTTTAGAGCATATATGTTGCAGATGATAAGATGCAAAAACACAAGAAGACAGAGACCAGTAAATAAGTGTTTCCAGAGTAGAAAAGACTTTGGTTCCACAAAAAATTAGCACCTAACCCAGATTGAGGTGAGTTAGTGAAAACTTCCTAAGGGTCAAATTTTGACTGTTTTGAAGAAGCCTGGAAGTTAGCTAAGTGTTAAAAAGCAAGTTTTAGGTCACTGACTCCCTATTATTTCCACCATCAAAGTCATCTTAAAATTAGACAGGAAACTCATTAGACTTGAATCCCCTGATTTATCACTCCACTCTGAATAAGATCTTTTAAACATCACAGGTAGTCTAATGGTAAAATAGCCCACTAGATGTTGCCTGGCACAGAGAACAAGCTTAATGTATGTTTAGGATACTATTTTCTTTTTTTTTTTGACACCAAGTCTCACTTTGTTGCCCTCCATAGAGTGCATGGCATCACGGCTCACAGCAACCTCAAATGCTTGGGCTCAAGTGATCCTCTTGCCTCAGCCTTCCCAGTAGCTGGGACTGACTACAGGCTCATGCCTCAACGCCTGTCTATTTTTAGAGATGAAGTCTCGCTCTGGCTGAGGCTGGTCTTGAACCTGTGAGCTCAGGCAATCCACCTGCCATGGTCTTCCAGACTGCTAGGATTACAGGTTTCCCTCTTTAATATAACCTGTATTCTACTACTTATGGAAATCCAAACTCAATCTGGCAGCAAGAAGTAATATACTTCAATTTTACTTCTTACTGCATACCACAAGTCCTCATCATGAAAGAGTTACCCACCTTTACACCATCCAAGAAGTTTCTTACTACTACCCCTTTTCTAATTACAGCAGTCCTCCTACCTGGGATGTCTTCCTCCTTTACTGAATCACTGACTACATTGCCTGTGGAATATTCCTGAAGACCAATGACGAATATAACCCAGTTTATTTTGCCTTCTTTGTAAATTTTCCTTTCCTAATAGTCTTTTGGGGGTACTTTTCATACATCGTTCTGTTTCTTACGTGGCTTTTGTTTCCTGCTTGAGCACAGGTTACTAGAAAATATAGGCTCAGCGCCTGTGGCTCAAGTGGCTAGGGCGCCAGCCACATACACCTAAGGTGACGGGTTCCAATCCAGCCCGGGCGCGCCAAACAAGGACAGCTGCAACCAAAAAAGATAGGCGTTGTGGCAGGCGCCTGTGGTCCCAGCTACTTGGGAGGTGGAGGCAGGAGACTCGCTTGAGCCCAGGAATTGGAGGTTGCTGTGAGCTGTGAGGCCACGGGCACTCTAGCCAGGGAAACAGCTTGAAGCTCTATCTCAAAATAAAAAAAAGAAAGAAAGAAAGAAAGAAAATATAAAGTACATCTTAGACAACTATGTAATCTGAAGAGTGACGTGTCCATACAAAGAATAAAGAAGATAAAGAACTTCCTTTGCTGTATGTAGCTGTAAGGTCCTCATTTAAACAGTAGGGCGTTGAGCAGAAGCAGAAACTGGAAAGAGTAAGGCAGAAATGGTAGCCCGGAGAAGGTGGTGAGAACAAACATTGGATGAGACTGAATTTAAGAAAGAACCACAAAGAGAACTGAGGACAACAAGCATTAAGCATCTCTTTCTTGAAGTTTTGCCGTAAACGGAAGCGGAGAAATGGGACAGTAACTGGGGGTGCATTACTAAGCGTCTGAGAGTACACCGTCTAATTCAAGATAAGCATTTCTTTTAGAAGCAACAGCTCTTAATTCTTCCCTATCATTTTCTACAGTCAGTAGAAAGTAGATGTGTTCATAAAGTTTACTAAGGGCCAGGTACTTGCAATCACACACTTTACATAACTTAATTATCACAGCCACCCCGTGACAACTATCAACAACTTCGTTTTACAAACGAGAATACTGTACATAGAGATTAAATGATTTTCCCGAAGTTCCCAGCGGTAAAATTCGCGGGGCCTGAGAACCAAAATTATGTCTCAGGCTTCAGTCACCTACAAACCGAGAAGGGGAATTACCGGTGGCCCAGCTCAAGAAGATCAGCCCAGGGCCATCAGAAAGCTCCTTCAGAGCACAGCCCCCCCCCTCCCCTCGGCCATACCCCGCGTCTGTCCGCACACGCGGAGACTCAGGTTTTGAGGCCCCCAGTGAGCCCACGGGTTCTCAGATTTCGGCGCTCACCTCGTTATTGAGGTTCAGAGGTCCGGCCTGGGCCATGGCAGGTCAAGGAACCAGATGCGCCGGCACGTGAACTTGCCCGTCCGCCCGCCGCTGCGTCGCCACGCCCCCGACGGCAGCCTCTTATGCCCAAAACTCATGCGCCCGTCTGCTCGAGCCGCCGACTCGGTAGAAAGGGTGCAGAGGCCTGGCGGGGAAAAACGGAAGTCAGAGACAGCGACTTCCGGCGCAGAGCGTGACGCGCCGGAATTGCGCGTTCCTATGGAGACCGGGCGAGGGCGCGGTGCCCAGAGAACGTTGGGTTAGGTTAGTTAATGTTGGTTGCATTAATGTTTCGGTTTTCAGGATGTTATGTTTGTCTTCCACTTAGAATAGTTCTGACTTGTAGTTGCCTTGGTATTCTTTTGGTTTGATCTGTTTCCTCACAAATAGCTTTAATTGCTGACCTCCTGTTTGACTCCTATTTGCATGAAAGTAGTTTTGCCGTTAGATTATACACTAAATTACAATCGTTTCTTTCGTCCACGTCCCTCATTGAAGTTGAGATCCTGGAGTGTAGGAGCTTTATCAGCTCCACGTGGGTGGTAGGCACTTCTCATATGGATACATAGGAAAGAATGCCAAATAATAGCGTTAGATGTAGAGCTCTATGGAAAGTGTCTTTTAGAATAGGAGAAAGAAGTTAATATGACCCGTAATGTTTAAGAGAATGTATTATTAATACACAATTTTTCTATAGTTCTTCAAAGCTCTTTACTGTATCTTTTGCTCCCCCCCCCAGCAAGTTTCCAAGACAGCATAGGCCCCTCCAGATTAGCATTTGTTCTCTTTTTCTTAATCCATGCTCTTTCCTTCTCCTATGATGCTTCCTCTGCCACATCTGCTTTCTCCAGTGCTACTACTCAAGACCAGGTCAAACTCCTTTCATCCTTTTGAAGAATTCTTTCTGCAGCTTCCAAGACAAGTTAATTTTTCTCACTAGCAGTTCATAACTTACAGCATTTAGGATCACCTACTTTCATTTGAAATTACTTGGGTATTACTGACTGTTCTTTTATATGAAACTCTCAGCAAATTTAGATGTTTCTGTTTTTATTTTTTATTTATTTATTTTTTTTGAGACAGAGTCTCAGTATGTCACCCTCAGTAGAGTACTGTGGCGTCACAGCTCACAGCAACCTCAAACTCTTGGGCTGAAGTGATTCTCTTGCCTCATCCTCCCAAGTAGCTGGGACTACAGGCACCTGCTGCAACACCCGGCTTTTATTTTTGTTGTAGTTGTCATTGTTGTTTAGCTGGCTTGGGGCCAGGTTCAAACCTGCCAGCACCAGTGTATGTGGCCAGTGCCTTAACCACTGAGCTATGGACATTGAACCAAGATGTTCCTGTTTTTAAAGAGACTAGTATTCTTTTCATTTTTGAAAAGCTATCAATGTGAAATCAAATCATTTGTCTCATACATGTAACCTCCAAACTAATCCCCCCCCCCCCTTGAGTGCTGTGGCATCAGCCTAGCTCATAACAACTTCAGACACCTGGGTTCAAATGATCCTCCTGTAGTATCTGTTACTACAGGTACCTGAAACAACACTCAGATAATTTTTTTCTAGTTTTAGTAGAGACTGCAGTCTCACTTTTGCTCAGGCTGGTCTCAAACTCCTGAGCTCAAGGGATGCTCCTGTCTTGACCTCCCAAAGTGCTAGGCTTGCAGGCGGGAGCTGTGAAACCCAGCCTACTTCCTTCTTTGATGATATTTGTTTACAAAGGAGGTTCAACTAAACTTCTCTCATTAATTATGCACGTTTTCACACATTTAATGATAATTATGTATTTCTGCCAGTTAGGCTGTAAATTTGTCTAAAAAGCAATATATATCAAACCACTTTTATTCCTGAAGCACTGGTAAATTAAATGCTATCAGATGTATGAAATGACAAAACTTATTTAATACAGCTAAGTGAGATCCCACCAAATATCCTCCCTCCTCCCTTCAAGCACTTTCTCCTCCCTTCTCCTTCCTTGTCCCCCTTACTGGACTATATTTTTGTTTTATCATTCCTATGAGTGTGTATGTGTTTATATATTGGTTTCATAATAGTATTAAGTACATTGGATACTTTTTTCTATTCTTGAGATACTTTACTAAGAGGAACGTATTCCAATACCTAATGTGCACAATGCAAGGGTGTATTTCAAAATAACTAAGAGTAAATTTTAGGTGTCTTACCACAAAAAATAAGTGAGGTGATGGCTATGTCAATCAGTTTGATATAAGCATTCTATATTGTATATAAAATCACCACATGTACCCCATAAGCATATACAGTTGTGTTTTTAATTAAATATTAATAAAAAACAAAAAAATAAAACTAGTTAGAGACATTTTTTTCTGTATAGTACAGTGTTCCATTTAGTGGAACTAAGAGTCCACAAACACATTCAAGAGGTGATCCGGATTCATTTCCAGAGAGGACTCTCTTTTTGGTTTGTATATAGCTACCTTCTGTGGCTACACCCTTACTATGGACTTTCCTCGGGGCATGCATACAGAGAGTGCTCCAGTGTCTTTCTTTTCTTCTTCCTGTAATGCACAAATGCTATTGGATTAAGATTCCACCACTATGACCTTATTTAACCTTGATAACCTCTCTAGAGTTTTTAAATAGGATCACATTGAGGGTTAGAGCTTCAGCATATGAATTGGAGTGGAGGTGCATGATTCATTCCATAAGGGCCACTTTATTTGAGAATTAGTCCACGATTACCCCAAACAAAAGTAACCTTTTCCTTTTCTAATGTGCCTAGTTACTGCCATTTTTCTTAGTTTGCACTTTTCACAAATTGTTGTCCCACATTTATAGACAACTAAACATTTAACTATTCTCAATCAGAATAGAGTTAAAAAATAGGCCCACACACGTGGAGAAATGATTTATGACAAAGTTGCACAGGCATTTCAGTGAGGGGAAGATACTTTTTTCAATAAATTATGTTTGTATAATTGGATGTCTATATGTAATACACACATACACACACACATGCATACACTAGTTTGACCTATATCTAACTCAAAATGGCTCATACATTTAAATGTAAAACCTAAAACTTCTAGAAGAAAACATAGCACAAAAAGCTTTGTGACTTTCGGTTAGCTAAAGATCTCATGATGTTAGATCAAAAGCAGAATTCATGTAAAAATATGTTGATAAATTGGATTGAATCAACAATAAAACTTACACTCTTCCCAAGAGACTCTGACAGTAAAAAGAGAAGCTACATATGAAAAGAAAAATTTTGAAGTTACATATTTTAAGGGCCGTTTATCTATATATAAAGAACACTTCACTCTCAATAAGTAAAAATAAACAGGTAAACAATCTAAATGTTTTACCTAAAAAGATTCGAGGATAGCAGGTAACAACATGAAAATATGTTCAATATCCTTAGTCATCAGGGCAATACAAACAGAAACCATGAGATTTTGTTATACACTTATACATTATAAAATTAAAATGTCATACCAAGTGGTAGCTAAGATGTGGAGCAACTAGAACCCTCAGACATCACTGGTGGGAATGTAAAATGGTATGATCACTGTAGAAACAGTTTGGCAGTGTTTTAAGAAGTTACAAAGTCACCAGCCATGTGACATAGACTTTCTCCTCCTAGATCAATAAAGAAATGGAAGCACAGGTCCATGCAAAGACTTACACGTGAATATTCAGAGAAGTTTTACTTGGAATAGTCTAAACATAGAAATAACACAAAATTCCATTCAAAGGTAAGTGAATCCACACTCATACAGGACACGTCACCGTTTACGGGGTGGATGTGAGTGTGCACATACACACACACAGAACACCATTCAGCAATTAAAAGGAGTGGCACACACTATAACACGGATGAATGTCAAAATAATTGTGGTGTGTGAGAGAATCCAGACAAAGGGGTACATTCTGTATGATTCCCTTTATAGAAATTTCTATGACATGCAAACTAATGTATAATGTCAAAATAGGGTTTTTTTGCAGTTTTTGGCTGGGGCTGGGTTTGAACCCGCCACCTCTGGCTTATAAGGCCGGCACCTTACTCCTTTGAGCCACAAGCGCCACTCCTAGGTCAATACTTTTTATTGGGGAATTGGGAGAGGAGGGCTTGAAGAATGGGATAAACTATAAAGGAAGCTTTTAGGATAATTTGTTCATCATCTTGATTTTGGTGATGGCCAACAGTGTATATGCGTACATGGTGTCAAAACTTAGTAAAGTGTATTCTTTAAATATATGCAGTTTATTGAGTGTCAATTATTTCTCAATAAAGCTGTTAAATAGTCTTATGAGTTAGTAATTCTACTTCTAGAACAATATGCTACAGTTATACTGGTACAAATTACTGATGCTTGCAGAAACCTATTCATCATGTAAGTGTTTGCAGTAATATAAGAGTGAAGGGGACTTGTCCACCAGCACATGGTGACTACGGAAACATTAAAGAGAATAATCAGCTCTTTATTTACTGAAATGGAAGACTTTTCACGATAATGAATAATTGTCACTGCACTACAGCATGCTCTTGTTTGCGTGTAACTGGAGAAAGGGTGTGTGTACATATATACACAACCACATTTGTTCATTTGTATAGTATCTTGGTTTCTTCGAGGGGAAGTCAGTGCCTGGAGACCACAGGTAAAGTCTTTCCACCATGTTTCATTTGCACCGTGTGTTACTACCTTTAAAATCAAATAAAATTTAATACATATTCTCATAAAGGTAATTACCTCTTTTTTCAGAATCTATAACAATTTTTTTGTATGATTACATTTGCTAGAACATCCAGAACAATGCTAAGTAATAAAAATGATAATAAATATCCATTATTTTCTTATTTTAGTGAGAACGAATTTAACATTTTACAACTTAAAATGATATTTGGTGTTATTATGGTGAATAGTTTAATCAAATTCAGGTAGTTTTGTTCTATTTTTCTTTTAGAAGTTTTTAAGGGGTAGAAATGGTTGATGAATTTTATCGTTTTTCTTAGGGGCACTTAAGTTGTCGCCAAGTTTTGATTGCTTTGATCATAGGCTTTGTTTTTGTGCTTTAAGGCATTTCCCTCATGGAAGTTCTAATTGTATGGAAGCTGTTAGAAAGTTATAAACCATTACTAAGAAGGTGGTTGTAACTCTAAACCTTTCTCTTTCAGAAAAAGAGAAGTTATTATTGAAAATCCTGTGATCTTTTTTAAAAAACAACATATCATTTACAACCTTTAGCACCTATACTATTATTAGTAACTCGACAAATTGAGTGTTTCATCCATAGGTGAGAACCGCAGCAGCAGTGTTTTGTTATGTGCCTGCACTTTCAATTCCTTACCCCTGGGTGGCAGTGTTGTTCTACAAATTGCAGATTGCATTACAAATATTGAGGGAAGCAGCCTAAAATGAATGTTATGTGGCTCGGCGCCTATAGCTCAACCGGCTAAGGCGCCAGCCACGTACACCTAAGGTGGCAGGTTCGAATCCCCAGCCCGGGCCCGCCAAACAACAATGACGGCTGCAACCAAAAAAAAAAGCCCTGCGTTGTGGCGGGCACCTGTGGTCCCAGCTACTTGGGAGGCAGAGGCAAGA
>CAUYTI010144498.1:0-37914 GCA_963575145.1 Galago senegalensis
CTCCTGCCTCAGCCTCCCAAGGAGCTGGGACTACAGGCACCTGCCACAATGCCTGGCCATTTTTTGGTTGCAGCCATCATTGTTGTTTGGCGGGCCCGGGCTGGGGATTCGAACCCACCACCTTAGGTGTATGTGGCTGGCGCCTTAGCCGCTTGAGCCACAGGCGCCGAGCCCCATTGGAGACTTCTAACAGCTCAGTGAGTGGTACTGTTTACAGAGGAGGATGCTAAGGTTCAAAGAGGTTAGGAGACCAGTAAGGCTCCCTTAGGAAGGTGGGGAGCCAGGGTTTGGAATCTCATTTACCTGACACCCAGGTCCATTATCTTTTTTTTTTGTAGAGACAGAGTCTCACTTTATCGCCCTCGGTAGAGTGCCGTGGCGTCATATAGCTCACAGCAACCTCCAACTCCTGAGCTTAGGTGATTCTCTTGCCTCAGCCTCCCGAGTAGCTGGGACTACAATGCCTGGCTATTTTTTTGTTGCAGTTTGGCCAGGGCCGGGTTTGAACCCGTCTCCCTTGGTATATGGGGCTGGCGCCCTACCCACTGAGCCACAGGCACTGCCCTTAGGCCCATCATCTTGACCCGCATGGTGCAAAGGCTTGACTCTGCTGTTCTGACCAGAGACGCAGCCAGAAGAGTGCTCTTAAGGTCTGTGAACTAATTAATCTTGGGAAAAACTAGGCATGCTCCTTCACCTGGGAGCACAGCCATAGCGAGTCCTTTATGCTTCCTCAGCCCCCATTATGCTGCCACATCAAGCCCAAGATAAGGGGGCACTGTCTATTGTGGCATCCCACTGCTCCCCTGTACCCCTGGGGAGCCTGCTGCTCCTCAGAGCTTCCAAGAGCAGAAGGGAGCTGCTTGGCTGGGGAAGTCCTGATGCCCGTTTTATACAGTGAAACTGAGGTTTAGAAAGGCAAGGGGACTTGCTCAAAGCTAACAGGAGTCACACAGAGTGGGCCCCAACCCAAGAAGCTGGCTGGACACCCCCGTGTGGTGAAACAAGGTTCAGATCTGCGGCAGCAGAGCCCCTCCCCCTCTTCCCAGTTTGGTTCCTCTCTCCGGGCACCTGGGAAACTCTCCCAAGTTATCGATTGCCAGGGCAGCACTCAAGTCAATATGGTGCACTTCGCTAATTAATCTTTTCCAGATAATTGCAGGACATTATTGGTTGGTGTGAAGCGGAGGGGTAAGGGGGTGGAGAGGCAGCCTCTTTCCCTGGACCTGTCCAGGGCAGCTCTGGCAGAGCCCAAGACGCTGACCTCTACCCCAGCTCACCGCCGGCCCCTTTCTCTCCTCTCTCTGCCTCCATCTGGGGCTGATGAGCCCTTTTCCCTCTAGAATCCTCACCCAGGACTCGCACCAGGTCAGCTCCCCAGCATTGCTCTGGATGTAGCAGGGAACACTGGGAGATGGATGGTTCTGGGTTCCAATCTTGATCCTGGCAGTTACTAACTGTGTGATCACAGACTAGTCATTTAACCTCCCCAAGCCTCAGCAGCAAAACAAAATAGAGTTTATAATCTCTGCCTCACAGGCTGCTTATAGTGACAAAACAAAAGAAGGCATCTTAACGCAATTTAATATGACCCCTCTGGCCAATTATAACAACTTTGACAACAGCTAACACTAAATGTGGGCACTGCCACATTCCTGGGACTGTTCTTAGTGTCTGATCGATGCTAAGAGTACTCCATTTTATAGACAGGGAAACTGAGGCCCTGGCCTGAAGTCACACAGAAAATAGGAGGCAGAGGCCCCCTTCTGCTCAGTGCCTGGGACACTGATGGTCATTACATACTATGTCCCCAAGCCCAGTTGAGTGTCCAGCATGGTGTTGCAAGAGCTAGTGCTCCACTATGGTAGAAGCCAGGGGACACTACCTCTGGATGGGAAGGAGGTGAGAGTGGCTGCAGGGGTGATGCAGGGATCAGAGATAGCACTTAGGGCTTCCTGCTGTGTTCCCTCATCCCAAAACTCTGGGCCCAGCTCAAAGGGCCTGAGTGAGTTATTGGGCCAGGTAGACTCAAGGCCCCATAGCAATTAATCATAACTGGACATTCCTGGATGAAGTTTCCCATTCCTTTGGGGTTTCTCTCTTTCTCCCAGATGTCATTTACCACATAACATCATCGGGCTGTATATACCTGCTCCTAATAAACCTCTAAGACTTTAATGAACTAAATAGCAAATTACTTTTTTATTCAAGAATGAAATTTCATCATATTCATAATTCATATTTTATTTCAGACATCTGCTGCTGATTACATTACATTTAACTAAAATTAGATGATGCTCAGAATGCAATTAAGGCTCTGCCAAATTCTTCGGCCCACCAATGCCGGCGGAGCTCAGCGGGGGCCGCTAGGAACCTAATATGTAATTAGGAGCTATTTTCTAGCTGTTTTTAAAGTCTGAAAATTAGCTGCCTTTATTAATCACACAGACAAATATAAAGTGGAACCAACGCTCGCTGAAATTTCTAAAAGGGATTTTTTGTTTAATTATACACCACAGAGCGCTGCGACTCGTTTTGCATGTTGATTTGTTGTGCACTGACATTTTGACAACTGGTTTTCAATTTGTCTGTAGTAGTTAGGCAACAACAAAGCCAACGGTAATACTTTAACTTTCAAAACCTTCAGTGTGCCAGGGAGAGGGAGAGTGGCATTTCTCGCTGCGGGCCTGCGGCTCGGGCTTTCGAAGCTAGAGACATAGGGAAAAGGGCAGGTGAGGGGCTCAGGGGCTTGGGAGACAATGCTGGATAGGGAGGTGGCTGGCATGCTGGGCCAGCTGAGTTAGGAGGCCAAGGCTTGAGCCCCTGCTCTGTCCAGTGGCTAAGAGGAAACCCTTCCCCTCTCTAGGCCTCAGTTTCCTCTTCTGCACCGTGAAGGTCTTTGGCGTCTGAGATATTTAGAGAGCCTTTAGATGCTACATGCTGTCTTCTTTTCTTGGTGTGCCTGTACTTTCATTTGGCCCCCCAATCTTCCCAGAGGGGCCTTTTATTATCCCATGGTACAGAGGATGAAATTGAGACTCTCTGAGATTCAGCTAGCAGGTGCTCAAACATGGATCTCATTGACTCCAAAATCTGTGGTTTTAACCACTGTTTCCCTCTCCCTGGCTCAGAAGCCCAGAGCAAGGGGCAGCTCCCTGGGCCTCAGTTTCCCATCTGTGCTACTTGGACATATTGAAGCAGTCACCCAGTCCTCCTGGGGGCCAGGGAAGTGGCACACAGGCCAGGCCTCAGCACAGAGCAGGATTGAAACCCTAAAGGGGCCTCTCAGCCCAGTGCAATACCACGCCCTTGGAGGTCCCACAGGCCATGCTGTTGGTAACACCACCCAGTGATGCCCAGAGAGCTCTCAGGACAGAAGGTGACTGCTAAGGGGTCCAGACTCTGCCTGTGCTAACAACAACAATAATAGGCAGCTTCTCACGTGCTTAGCCCTATGGTGACATCTTATCACTCACACCCATTAACCCTATGAGGTGAGTTCATAGCCAGGTGTGGAGTCTCATGGCTGCTTCAAGCCCAGCTCTTGCCATTCTGCTGCTGTGGTGACCTTGGCCAGATCACCTCACCTGTCTGAGCTTCTGTTCCCACATCCTTAAAATAAGAACGTAGGCCAGGCATGGTAGCTCGTGCTTGTAATCCTTGCACTCTTGGAAGATTGCTCAAATTCAGGAGTTTGAGATCAACCTGAGCAAGAGCGAGACCCTGTCTCTATTAAAAATAGAAAAAATTGCTGGGTATGATGGCCGATGACTTGTAGTCCCAGCTACTTGAGAAGTTGAGGCAAGGGGATTGCTTGAGCCCAAGAGTTTGAGGTTGCTGTGAGCTATGATACCATAGCACTCTAGTGAGGACAGCAAAGTGAGAGTCTGTCTCAAAAACAATTAAATAATAAATAAAATGAGTCCTCTGGGGAGGACCAAATAGGGTAACGGGTGGGTGACCCAGATTAACCCCCAGCCAGTGGAAATTATGTGCATCTATCCCATTTGACAGATGGGCATGTTGAGGCACTGCAGAGGAAAGTAGGTGCTCTACAGTGTGTGTTGCCAGGTGGGTCTGATGCCATAGCCCACACTTTCACATCACCACCATGAAACCTTCCTAATGCCCCCCTGGGACAAGGGCCTGAGGACCCACTGCAGGCTCCAGGCTGCTCTGCCTGGCCATCGTGGACCTTCTTCTCTCCTCTTTCATTTCTATTTTGCTCCCTGGAGGGGCTTCCAAGCACCCTCCTGCTTGAACCAAGACAAGGCAGAGCCCATCATGGGGGTCTGCTGACCCTAGCCCAGGGGAACAGGTGCCACCACCTGCCAAGGCCTGTTCTCGGGAGCCAGCGCTGCCTCCTCCTCCTGCCCCTGGGCTCGCCTGATGAAAATGCCAACAGAGAAAAGGAGGTTTTTTTGGGTGACAATGAAACTGCCAATAAAATCTCAAACGCAGAGATAGGCAACGACTATTTCACTTATTCTGACAGTTTGAGACTTTGCTGGGAAGGGAAGTGACAGGCAACTGCTGACATCAACACCACTTCTTTCAGAGAACAACCCCCGGGAGAGAGGTTCCCAGGAGACCTGCCTTGGCCAGATGCCAAGTGGCCGTGGCTGCTGCTGCTGGCAGAAGGAGCTGGGGTCACCCACGGAAGAGAGACTGGACTTATCTGCTCATTCATTCCTTCCACGACTGCCATGAGCACAGAGGCAGAAATGAACCAGCAAAACCCCTGCCCTTTGGGGATGTTGGAAGTGGAATTGTACACCCCCCAAAGAGATGCTGAAGTCCTACCACTGGTCCCTATGCATATGACCTTATCATTGGATATAGGGTCTTTGTGGATGTAATCAAGATGAGGTCTTAGAGTGGGCCCTAAATCCAGTATGGCCGGTGTCCTTGGAAGAAGGAGAAATGCCATATGAAGACAGTCACACAGGGAGAATGCCACATGACACAAGGCAGATGCAGCTGCAGGCCACAGGGTGCCCAGGAGCACTGGCTACCACCCCGAGCTAGGGAGAGGCAAGGAAGGATTCTGCCCGGGTCTCAGAGGTAGCATGGCCCTCCTGACACCTTGATTTTAGACTTCTGGCCTCCAGAACTGTGATAGGGTAAATTTCTGTTGTTTTTAAGCCACCATATTTGTAGCACTTTGTTAGAGCAGCCCAAGGAAACCAATTCAAAGGGCTTCCATGCCAACTGGGGAAGCAGCAGAGACTATCCAAAAAAGGGGACACCTGCTCCCCGAGCAAGGGGGACACTTTGGACTCCAACACTGAAAGGCCCTTCCAGGAACCTAACAAAACTCTCCAATCAGTCACCTCCCCTCTATCTTATTGCCAGGACCCCATCCAGCTACAGCACCTCTCGCCTAACCTCCGTCCTCACGCCACAGTCAAGGGTCATTTTCTAAAGCATAATTGTAACCGTGTCCTCCCTGTCTAAGGCCCACCCTGGTTTCCCAAAACCCTTGGGGTGAACCTGCTTTGTGTGGGTGGCGGCCCTGCCTCATACTCACCAAGCCTCCACCTGAGCACGGAGCCCTGTGTGGCCTTGCATGTCCTCCCTGTGCACACCACAGTATCGCACACCTCAGTGACTGCTCAAGGATGCCCTCCCTCATCTCCTAGAGCAGTCAAAACTCCACCCAGGTACCTCCTCCTCTAGGAAGCCTTCTCTGAGCCCACTCCAGACTGGGGTATGCACCCCTCTTCTTCCCTGGCCTCCCGTAGTAATTGGAACCTGCTGCTCTCTCTCACTGTTGTCAGTTTGCTTAGCTGGTTCTTCCCTATGAATGAGCCTGAAAGGCAGACCCCAGAGCCCAGCACATAGGCTCAGCTCAGACAATAAGTCCTCTTGCTACCTTGACCCCAGCCAAACTCAGCCCTTGACCGAGAAGCTGACCTTGGAAATAAATGCTGGCTTACCCATCAAGATTCAGGCCAGGCCACCTTCTTTTCCTGAAGTTCTGTGAGATTGTCCAAGGATAGAGGAGGGAAATCTGCTTTGGGATCAGAGGGCCTAGGCTTGAGTCCCATTTACCAGATGGTTGGTCTTGGGCATATTGCTTCATCTCTCTGAGCTTCACCATCTTCATCTGTAAAATGGGAACAGCAAGACCTACAACATGGGGCTAAACTGTAGTGATTATTGATTGTCATAATGATGATCAGTTCATCATATGTAATGATTATTTTGTGGACTTCTGTTTCCAAAATTCATGTGTCTTTTTTTTTTTATGCTTAGTCTTTTCTGGTTTTTTTTTTAATGCTTTTATTTATTTTATTTTTTTGGCCAGGGCTGGGTTTGAACCCGCCACCCTCAGCATATGGGGCCGGTGCCTTACTCCTTGAGCCACAGGCGCCACCCTTCGTGTGTCTTTCAAACCCAGCTTCCATGACCAACTCCTGAGAATTGAATCATACATGCACCCTGTGAAAATACCCAAGGTTTCTATTTGTTATTGAGTTCTTGTAACTCTTTACATATTTATTAGTCATCCTCCCAAATGGATAATCTCTCCCTTACCAGCAGAGACTGTGTCATACTTCAGGGGCACTTGAGAAACTCAATCAAACCTGGTTGATTAACACAACTCCTCACTACCCACTCATGATCTAACACAAACCTAAAAGAATCAAGGACTTCAGCTGAGGAAGAAACCACGGGGTAGATAATGCAAAACAGATGTGACATCAGCATCCTATTTCCACCCAGCTGTGCCTCTAATAGGCTATGAGACTGAGGGATAGCCAGTTTACCTGTCTGAACCTTGATATTCCATTCTGCAAAATGGGGGACAGAACACCCACTTCTTCAGATGTCACAAGACAATCTACATGAAACATTGCAAGCATCTGATGTTAGATGAAGGAGCAGGTATTTAACCTCAGAGTCTTTAGCTGGATCCTAGCCTCACCCCTTTCTGGCCAGATGATATTGAGCCTCCCCCCACCCCCGCCACTCAGAACCTCAGTTTTCTTTTCTGGAGAACAAAGACAACACCTACTACTGAAAGTTATTGTGAGAATGAAATGTCAAGCCTGGCACCAGGGATGTGCCCAATAAGTGGTGGCTGTTATTTTATTGCACTGAATTTTATAACTGTTTGGACCTGCGCTTCCCTACGTCTAGTCCTCCCACCAAGATTCATTAAATGGAAAGGGGAAGAGGGTGCAGGTGGGTCCTGGCAGCTCATCCCTCCCTCTAAATGAGGACATTTCCTAGGCCAGGGGGCCTTTATAGCTCATCATATCAAAGGACTAGCCAGCCCCCTGGACATAAGAAGGAGAGTCTAGGGAGGCCCTTCCATCCCTTGTGGTAAAGAAAGGATGACAAGGGAACACCCACTCCCTCCTGACCAATCCCTGACACCCACCCATTTTAAGACCCAGGAGGCCCTTTGGGGCCAGGTATGGAGGTAGGCCCAGGGCAATGGGTTTCCTGAGCTGAGTGGAGAGTAGGGGAACATTATAGGCTGCTTTCTACTCCCCTACTCATTCATTCATTACTTCATATATTCATCTATTCATTCAATTATAAAGGCCCAAGCTCTTATCACCATTGGAGGGGCTGTGCTAGAAGTGGGGGAGACAGCAGCCCGCCCTCAGGGAGCTACCAGTCTCCCAGGGAGATAGGCAGTGTGACAAACCAACAAATGGTGGCACAGTTTGGAAACAAAGCAAAGAACCGGAAGGCAACAGGGAGAACTGCTTTGGAAAGGAGGGTTGATCAGGGAAGGCTCGCTGAGGAGGTGAGTGGTAGGTTGAGGCCTGGGGCCAGCCAGGTTAATGGTGTGTTTATGTGAGTGGAGGTGTAATGTTCCAGGCAGAAGGACCAGCAGAAGCAAAGGGCCTATGTGTGGCCTGGTCCCAGTTTCCATTGTGGTCATTGCTTCCCTTTGCCTAGCACTCCAGAATGAACACACAGCCTCATGAGTGATGTCATGGGTTTTTTTTTTTTTTTTTTTTTTTGCAGTTTTTGGCCAGGGCTGAGTTTGAACGCACCACCTCCAGCCTATGGGGTTGGCGCCCTACTCCTTTGAGCCACAAGCGCCGCCCACATCATGTTTATTTATTTATTTATTTTTTGCAGTTTTTGGCTGGGGCTAGGTTTGAACCTGCCGCCTCCAGCATATGGGGCCGGTGCACCACTCCTTTGAGCCACAGGCGCTGCCCACATCATGTTTATTTTTTATGGGCTGCATTGGAATGCAAGCTTCCCGAAGGCAGGCCAGGGCTGTTGGGCTACCGTGACCTCCTATGGGACTCAGCATGGTGCCTGGTGCAGAACTGTCACTCCTTCACATTTGTTGAGTGAATGAATGTCCTGTGGGGGTGGTGCTGAATGCCCCACACTTCACTTGATCCTCCCCCCAAAGCTCACCCTGTACAACCACCTGGGGAGGTGGTTAATCATCTATCTCCTTCCACATAAAGAAACTGAGGCTCAGAGAGGTGACATTGTTCACCCAAGATCACATAGCAAACATAGATTCCAACCCAGTCCTGTCTGAGCTGTTACACTCCACTGCCCAAGCCCTCAAGCCCATGGACCAGGAAGCAGGGTGTGGGCAGCAGAGATCAGGGTCCCCAGCCCCCTCCAAAGGAAGCAAGTCCCAGAGGGGCAATGGCCAGCTGGCTCCATAAATAACCCAGGTCCCTTGGCCCTGCCTGCAGTTCAACAACGAAGAGAGAGAGAGAGAGAGAGAAAGAAAAATACCAACAGCACTAATCCCCTGTCAGTTAAACTGGATATCAGAGGAGACAAGCTTCCGAGCGGGGCGGCCTAATTGAATCGAATTGAAAAGGCAGAATGGGCGGCCGGCTGCCGAGCAAGTGGGGACTGCCGGGGAGCAGAGTGGGTGCTGGCGCAGCTGTCTGGGCCTCACTGCCCAGGGCCAGGGCCTGGTGGGCAGCTTCCCACCCTGGCCATAGAGAGCTGAGCTTGTGTGTGTGTGTGTGGGGGGAATCAAAGAACTGGAGGGAGGGGATCCCAGCCAGGGTGCTCCACCCCCTCGGGTCTCCCCTTTATCTGCTGGCTCTGCCATTTTCTCTCTACCCGGGACCCTTTTCTGCTCCCTCTGTTATCTCAAATAATGTCACTGCCTCTTTAGAATCTATTCATCAGAGCAGAAAGAAGCCGATGCTGACACTGAAAAAAAAAATACCATCTGTGCCTCTCGGGGAAGAGCTCTCAACCCAGCCTCTGGTGCCCCTGCTGCCCTGCCACCCACCCGCTTGCCATTTCATGGAGCACCCAAGGGTAATCAGATTCGGGGGGGAGCCCTAGACTCGGGGTGCCCCCACTCCCTAGCCCACTCCCCAGATTAGGGATGGAGGCAGATGGACAGGGGGAGCCAGTTCTGAAGGAGGTTCCCACCCCAGGTGGTTTTTAGTCTGCAGCTGGTTGACTTCACCATTTGTTGTTACTTTTTTTAATTGATTTTTTTCTTTATTGCTTAACAGTATTAAAAAATCTAATTTTATCCCCAAATCCCGATTTCTGAATTCTCTTTCAAAATTACTATAGATGGAAAGGTTTGGACAGTGGGTCCACCAGCCTGTGGGGTAACAGTTGGCTTGAAGCTGGAGCAGGGCTCATGTATATCACCTAGTGGCCCCTGTAGGCTTGTGAGTTTGATTCCCTGAGCAGGCAGAGTTCCTCAGCATGGTGTAAAACAGGAGGAGGCCACAGCCCCAGGGTGCTTTTGGTGGGACTGGAAATAACATCCTTAGAGGGGATTCCCCCAGAGAGGGGAAGCCACTTGCCTAAGCCACACAGCATTTTGGACATCTGCTGACTCCCTATATAGTGCTCTCTCCACTACAGAGTCAGGTGGAAAGATGGGAATCCTGACCTTGGCCTTGCCTCACACACCCAACCCACCCTCCCTCCATCAAGCAATGGCTTCTGCATCTGTGTGCCCTCAGCCTTTTGCAAAGCCCACTCTGGTCAAAACTCACTAAGGCCATTGGCAAAGGAATCAGCACCTCCCAGGGTGAGTGAGGACACCTTAGCAGCCCTTGTGCTTTTTTTCCTGGGCCTGGAATACTCTGTCTCGACTCAGACCCCTCTGCCATTTAGGACCTAAGCCTGGGTTTGAGTCCCAGCTCTACCACAAAGAGACTATGTGACCCATTTCTGTGCCTCAGTTTCCCCATCCACAGTGTAGGGTTATGTGGCTCTTGCAGGGAATGGTCTTGATGGATGGATATCCCTTCCCAAATGGTAGACATGCTTCTCTGAGGCAGATGGCAGGAGATGGCAACCTGGGGTGACTGAGAGCTGCTCCAATGCCCACCGATGACCAGGCCAGCTGTGTAGGCAGAACATCCCCTGCTGGGTGATAGCCAAAGGGAACACGAAGCAGATGCGGCCGTGTTGGCAACAGAAGGCAGGTGCTCAGTTCAAGGGGAGTCTCTTTCTCCAAGGTTGAGTCCTCTGACTCCCAGACCCATAATAATCACTGGCTGGCACTTTGGTCTTGAGGACTACAGTATCTGAAGCAGCCCAGCCAAGTCCAACTTGTTGCCCACGTCCCTTGGGGCTGAAAGGGCTGGCTCTTCCCACCATTTGCTCCCTCCAGCCTGACCTCATGTGAAAGGCAGACTTCAGCTTTGGAGTCAGATGTCATGGGGTTCCAATCCTGTGACCTCACCCCTTGAGCCTCAGTCTCCCTCTCTGATAATAACAACAGCTCCCATTTATTGGAGCTCTGCACACCAGGCTGAGATGCGTATTACTTCCCAGTATCTCCATTTCACCCACAAGAAATCTGAGCCTCAGAGAAGTGGCATAGCCTGCTTTAGTCCCACACCTGCAAGTGGTTGGGCTGTAGGTCAAGACCAGATCCGTCTGATCCCAGAGACCACAGACATTGGGAGGATTAAACAAGGGCATGAGGGCAAAGTCCCTGGCACAAACACAATTACTTCTATGGATGGTGAAAGTGAGGCCCAGAGAGGGCAAAAGACCCATCAAGGGAGACACAGTGAGCCTTCTCATCCTCTTTCCTTAGGTTTTCTCCTTGTCTTCCCCTATGTTCTGCTTTCCTCCCTTCTCCCAGAAGTGCTCATCTCTCCATCTGGTCTTCTCAGGGAGCACTGTACCTGAAGTCCAGAGACCTCTCTCAGGGCCTAGATCATGTACCAATGACCATGTGACTTGCAGCAGACTTCCTTTTTGGTATTGTTTCCTCATATGGAAAATAGGGCTCACAACACTTTTCTCATGTACTTGCCATGAGTATGGTGGAGGGCACGGATGTGAGAACATCTGGAACAGGGGCCAGCATGCCTATGAGGGCAGGAGCAGCTCCAGCTGATCACCTTCCTTGCCTGGGGCTGAGCCAAGCTCCTGGCATATAGTAGGTGTGCATTTCATATGAGCTGAATGAATAGTGCTTGCAACCAAGGGCCCAGACTCTGCCTGCAGTGCTTGGCAGTGGTGGGGCCGGCAGCTCCTTTCTCTGGGCAGGGAGGACACCCCAGAGGCCCCAGGTGCATCCTAGGACAGCCCCTCCATCCCTTCAGTATTCAGCAGGCAGGGGCACCTCAGCCTCAGCCAAGGCATTATGCAAATGCCTCAAAATGGATGTTTTCCTTATCAGATTTGAAACATTGTATAACAGACCCTGTTAATCTCTGAGCCAGGGGAGTGAGCTGAGTTTGGCAGAGCTGCCTGTCAAAGAGGACCAATTGCCATCTTGTCTCTTACCTCCTGAGTGTCATTAAGTGTCCCCCCTATAAGCTCAGAGTGTAGTGAGAAGTGATGCACTTGGGCCTCCCCTCCCCCTCCTAAGGCTTGGTGGGAGAGGTTAAAAGGAGAGGGTGCCCCAGACTATGGCCACATTCCTGCCCTCAGTTTGCAGGAGGACGCAGAGCCCCAGGGAAACCCAGCAGCTGGTGGTGTGGGCTCATCACTGGGCCATTTTTCTGCAGCCTCATTTGTCACATTACCAGGTTTATAGTGGGAAGAAGTAAAAAAGACTTTGAATTGACCTAATGGCTTGAATCAGTGTACCCAGGACTCAGGGCTCCTCCCCTGCCTCAAGCAGAACAGTGTCTCAGACCCCACTGGACAGCACAGAGCCTTCTTACTCCAAGTGACAAAGATGGGCCCCAGGCAGGCCCTGCATTGAAGGAGGTTGTGTCCAGCCAGACTGATAGGGTTCAGATTCCCTTGGGCAAGTCACTGAACGTATCTGAGAGAGTGTTTATTTCTCTACAAAATGGGAGAATAATTGAGACCCACAATCCAAGATGCTCTGAAACCCAGAAGCTTGGAGCCATATTCATTTGGCGGCAAACCCGTGGGCTGACACACATTCTTTGTGGTTTTTACTCCACTTAGTGAGGCTCTTCATTCTTACATTTTGCTGTAGAGTCAAGATGAGCCTGTCCCAGGAGCCACTAGGATGACACACAAGAGTCTATCCCTAAATTCTGCAGGTCTCAATTCCAATTCATACCTGGCAGCAGGATTTTAGACAAGGCACTATTATTCTATTGTACCTGCACCCCCAGGCTGTTGTGGGAATTAAACATGATGGCGCCTGAGGGTTTAGCACGCTGCCTGCACGTTACATTCAAAGGATGTACCAGAGAGAGAGGGCAGCGGGGAGTCCCTGCTCTAGCTCCTGAGATGAGTCTGGACACCACATGCTCCTCCCGTGATGCCTGCACTGTGTGGAGAAAACCAAAAGGCAAAAACAAGGAGGAGTCCACTCCCTGTGTGACCATAGGCAGGTCTCTTGCCCTCTCTGGGCCTCAGTTTCCCCATCAACAGCATATGAGGCATTGGACTGGGTGATCTCCCAGGGTTCTCCTGTCTTTGACACTTGGGATTGTAATTACAAACATCTGAAACAGCTGCTGGGTTGACATTAGTGACTTTTCCCCTTATCCGTTTCAGTTTTGAGGAGACACAGGGTGTGAGGCTCTTTCAAACCCTGTGCCCAGCTTCTTGCCCATGGAGAGGTGACGGCTCCAGGCTCAGTTCTGTGTGGTGAGGACACATTGTGCACGGCCAATATGCCCCTTTGCTGTACAGGCAGAGTGGTCCAACGAGGGCGCAGCAATGAAGAGCCAGGAGGTGAGAGGTGGGCGATGTGGTAACTCAATTCCGTCAATCAGACAAGGAAGGGGAAAGGGGCCTTTGAGAGGTCACTGGGCATCTCTCTGAGCTAACAGCCTAGAAGAGAAGCTGGAAGCAGGGCTCTGAGGTCACTCAGATCTGCATTCAAATCCAGCTCTGCTGCTTGCTCACCTCACCATCCTGGGCAAGTCACTTCCCTTCCCTGGGACTCGGTTTATTCACCAGCAAAACAGAGAGGAACAGGCACACAGAGCACTCAGCACCGTGCCGGGCTCACAGTAGGTACTCTGCAAAATGCTAGCTCCCATTGCCACAGGGATGCTGAATGGCCAGCATGGGAGCCAGGACATCCTGAAGGATGTCCCGTGGGGCCTCTTAAGCAAGTCATATACTGGTGAAAAAAAGTGTGAATGTGCGTGCATCTGTGTTACATTAAAAGAAAATTCAGGGCTGTATCAGCCAGATGTGTGTATTGAACAGGGTTCTGGACATTGTGGTGACAGCAAGGGAAAATGTGACTACAGCCTGTGCATTAGAGAATAAAATATATTGACACAGATTTCATCTTAGGTAGAGGCACAAAACAAAACAAAACATATTGACACAGAAAGGTGAATGTTAAAAAAAAAACAGGTAACAACATAGCACGAATGGTATGATCTCATTTTACTAAAGAGCACAAACACAATACACATACACAAATGCACACAAATACACACAGAGGGAAAGCTTTTTTTTTGATACAGAGTGTCACTTTAGTAGACACTTTAGTCTACCCTTAGTAGAGTGCTGTGACATCATAGCTCACAACAACCTCAAACTCTTGGGCTCAAGCGATCCTCTTGCCTCAGCCTCCAAAGTAGCTGGACTATAGGCACCCGCTAGAATGACCAGCTAATTTTTAGAGATGGGGTCTCGGTCTTGTTCAGGCTGGTCTCTCACTTGTGAGCTTAGGTGATCCACCTGCCTTGGCCTCCCAAAGTGCTAGGATTATAGGCGTGAGCCACTGTGTCCAGCCAAGGTGGATTATACCTATTTATAGGTATCATCTGTGTGGTATATAAAAAAGTACTTTTTCTTCTTTTTGCTTATCTGTGTCTTCTTTCCGCAGTGTACATAAAATGCTTTTGTAATAATAGAAAAGTTAGAATTTGAAAGCCAAAAACATGTGCTAGACTCCAGAGGCACATGACCTGGCCTCAAACCCAGCTCTCTGCCCCTTAATGGTAGACAGTGGTGCTAAGTGACAGCCAAGGAACCTGTCCAAAATCAACTGGGAGTCAGGAAGGGGTGGGGAAGGGGGCACCTGAGGGGCAGGCCACCAGGCTAGGTACCTTACAAAGAGCTCTTGCTGAGGAATGGGAATGAAAATGGAGCTCTCAGGCAGGCTCAGTGGCTCACCCCTGTAATTTCAGCACTCTGGGAGGCTGAAGCTGGAGATCACTTGAACTCAGGAGTTTCAGACCAGCCTGAACAATAGCAAGACCCCGTCTCTACTAAAAATAGAAGAAATTAGCCAGGCTTGGTTTAGCACCTTTAGTCCTAGCTGCTTGACAGGCTGAGGCAGGAAGATCACTTGAATACAGGAATTTAAGGTTGCTGTGAGGTAGGCTGATGCCATGGCACTCTAGCCTAGGTGACAGTAAGACTGTATCTCAAAAAAATAAATAATAAAATTGAGAGGCAAAGGGACTGACTGACTGGCCTAAGCACACTCAGAGGGCCTGATCATGCCTGCTGACCTGCAGCCAGCCACCAACAAACGCAACCACCTGGCATGGTCCATGGGAAACATTCTTAGGGAGAAAAGAATCCTTACTGGCAGAAAGAACATGGTGTCTTTTTGGAGTCACTGTCTGGGGTGACTCGTCAGTCTTTGCTGCCTATCTCCCGATGTGAGACCTGGGAACTAGGCTGTGAGCCCTCATGATGGGCTGCAGAGGCTAGGAGTGGCTCCAAATGCTATCCACCTGGCAAACGGGATGCGTGCTATGTGTCTGCCAGGAGGTGGGAAATCCAGTTAGCATTAGCTGGGTTTCTCCAACAGTGATCTGAGGGATCTTAATCTAGGGGCTTTGGACCAACCGGGTGGGGAGCTTCTAACCAGTTCTGTATACCATTCTCGCGTTTCTGGGCTCTGAAAGATACCTTATCTTTCAGCACAAGACAGTTGTAACAAGCATTTATTGAGCACTTACTATATGGCAGGTACAGTGCCAAGGGCTTTTTGTGTATTTTCTTTTAATCACTATGAAACTTCTATAAGGTGGGTATTATCACCCTATTTTCTAGATGAGGAAGCTATGGCCCCTAGAGGTGAACTGGCTGGCCAAGTCTAGTGGGTTGGTAAAGTGGAGCCCAGGCCACACTTTAGAATCACCTGGGAAGTTACCAGTGATGGAATCCCACCAAGATCAGTTAAATAAGAATATCTGGGGACACAGCCAGGCATTCCTGGGTGTCTTTCAGAAGCTCCCCAGGTGATTGTGACATACAGCTGAGGGTCAAAACCACCACACTAGGCAATGAGAAATGATGGCTGTACATGCAAATTGTCTGCAAATGTATATCAAAGACAGGTAGCCAGGAGTGGCTGGCAAGAGGCCCATATGGTGGCTGCAGTGGTGGCTGGGTACAGAGGCTATGCCGGCCAAGGTACACAGGTGGCTACTTTACTGGGGCAAAGCACTCCATGCTCCAGGAGTGATATCCTGTCCCCAGTGAATGAGAAAGAGGGTATAAAGGAGCAGGCAGGCTCTGGGGCCTCGGCCTCTATTCCAACCCATTTTATAGCTGCCATGGATACCTATGGAAGCCCCAAGAGAATCCTAGTCTCAACTCCTGGAATTGGCTGTCAACCAACATCTTCCCTGAGAACAGCGTGTCTGGGCCCTGATTGCTCACTCAAACCACGTGGGTAGGAAAATGTGCGTGCCAAGGACTGGCCCTCACCAAGTGGGTCAGGATCCAGATGATGCCTGAGCAAGGAAGACTATAAAATTGCAATGAATCTGTGCACAGAGCTGCACCCAGCAGAAGAAGGCTCTGGAGTCAGATTGAGTTTGAATCCTGTTCAGATGCTGATTAGCTGTGTGGCCTTGTACAAGTTACTCAACCTCTCTGAGCTTTAACTTATTGATCTGTAAAATTATACTCTGAGGTTGGGGAAGAGATTCAGAGATGACATATGTACAGTACTGAAAATAGTGCTTGTCCTCTGCTGAGAGCTCTGTATTAATATTGTTGTTTTATGCATTGTGTTTTAAAGGGCAGGGGCAGGGAACTGCCATCAGTGATGCTGGGGCAGGTGTCCTTCCTCTTGCTCCCCTGTGCCTGGCAGTAACCCCAGGCAGGCCCAGAGAGGAGTCTGGGAATAGGGATGGAGGTTGGTCTCCACTCTTTAGGCTAGCTCCAGACGGCTCACTCCCATCCTCCCCGAAGACTTCAACTGGGAAAGGCACCAGCTGCCCCCTAGTGGCCAAGGGCAGACGCGAACTGAGCCATTTTAACCAAAACCTGCAATCCCTGCCCTGCCCCCACCTTTCTACCCTGCCTCTGGCAGACCTGTGGCTCCCAGAGGTTCTGTTGACAAAGCAATACCTACACGGGTTTCCCAGTGGATCCCACCATTTCAGAATGAGCCAGCTTGACCAGCAACATGAAAGCACTGGGGCAATGAACATCAAGAGTCTGTTTTCTCCACCTGGCCAGTTAATTTCAGAAAGGAACGTCCCAGGAGCTACTGCAGCTTTCTGTTTACAGAAGTCTGTGCATTACCAGGTTCCTGTGATTCCAGATGCTAAGAAGTTCTATATTTCCCTTCTGGAGAGGCAGGCTGTGGTTGTGCTGATGGCCGGAGAGCATTGTCTTGGCATATGTGTCCTGAGCCCTATATAGGAAGGGCCATCTGGGAAACCACCCTATCCCTGAGACATACACAGTGACCCAAAGCCCTTAATTCCTTCAATTGCAGAAGAGGTCCACGAAGAAGGTAGCTGGAGAGGGGACGACAGGGACAGGCATGATGGACTGGAGTCTACCCAGCCCCTGTCTTTCTGCACATGGAGTAAAGTGCTGTTTATTCAAAATATTTTTATTCCTTCTGCGCCATCTTTTCTGCCAAACCCTCAGGTGCAGACTGGAAGAAACTGCACATTAACCCTGCCTTTATGTAGCCACCCCTCAGGCTAGAGGACAGAAGGCAAAGGCCACCACCCAGGCAGTCCCTGGGGCAGCCCCAGCAAACTGGGCAGAAGGGCAGGCATGGAAAGTACTGGACGATTCAGACTAGATGGCAGATAACACAGGAGGGAAGTGCAGCAAGGGTCAGCCTGCCAGGGGTCAGAGAAGGCTTCCTGGAGGAGGTGGAGGTGCCTAGCCCTGGAGAGTCAGGTGAAGGGTCGAGGCAGAGGGAGAGAGCAGGCATCCTGCTTCAGCAGTCGGACATCCATCCATACGGGCCAGCGAGCCTGCAGGTGAAGGTAGAGGGGCCCAAAGCAGATAGGTCTTTGGGAGCTTTAGGGAAGATGTGGAACCTCCTCATGTCTCAGGTCTGAAGTCTCAGAAGACCCCACTGGGCCCCACTGTCTGGCTGGCTCGAGAGGATGCTGAGTGCTCTGGCAGCCCAACCCAGGGCAGACTCAAGTCCCACCACTGTGACTGGAGCCATGGCCAGCAGGAAAGGCATCACAGAGGAGCTAGGCACCCATTGGCCAGCACGGAGGCTAAATCCAGCCCCTAGAATAATCGAGAATGGGGCTCTTGGTGGTGTAGCAGCATCACAGGTTCATTTCAGAGGCCATCCAGGGCTTGCCGGACAGGGCTGTCCAGAGAGGCAGCTGAGTGAATAGAGACTCCAGGGGCACCAATGCTAGTTTCCCAGCAGTCAAACCCATAGCTGGTCAGTGCTTGCTTTGTGGCCTCCACTTTTGGCCGTGCCAGACCTGGGGGGAAGGAAGGCAGGTCACCAGTGACAACTGTCTGCTCCTTTTGGGAAAGTTTGTCTCATTCAAAGAAAAGGCCTAGGGTTCAGGTCTTCCTGTTGTACCTTTCTGCTGTGACCCCACCTGAGCCAACAGGTCTGGGAGGCACAAAGACGCTCCTAACAGTCCCTGCAGGTGCTGCAATGCTGAGCCTTATACCTTCACCTCCCTGGGGGTTTATGAAGCTACAGTTAGAAACATGGGTTCTCTCATGTGGCCTTGCTGTGAGTTTCCCCCTATGAGCCTCAGTCTTCTCATCTACCAAAGGGGCTACTAGTACCCACCACTCTGAAGTTCCTATGAGGCTTAAATGGGAGAATGCCAATGAAGTGCCCGGCATGGCACCTGGTACACTGGGAACATCCCCCAAACAGCAACTCTCAGCGTCATCATGGACCCTGAACAAGCAACCAACAGTCAGGGTCTGCTGAAGTAAGGGTGTGGCCCCTCCTGAGGCCTGGCAGTCACCACCCAGGGAGCGGTATGCCTTGGGGCCACTGGTGGGTTTCCTGCATAGCAAAGGATGAAAAACAGGGAGGAGGAGATAAAGAGAAGGGAGACCAAAAAACGAGAGACATAGAGCACAGAGGGAAACAGAGGCAGACAGGAACAGCCCTGAGGGCTGATACAGCATGCTGGGAAACACCACCAGGAGCCCCTTGCTGGGTCCCCAGTTATTAGCACAGGAGGCTTCTTTTCCCCAAACCCAACAGGAAGAAAAACCTTTCATTTTGTAGCAAGATCGACCCCCATCCTGGCCATGTCAAGAGGCAGGAGTGGAAGGTGGTGCAGACATGAGCCTGACAACACCCTGGTTACTTCTCAAGCTTGTGGGAGGCTTGGCAGGCCAGGAGGTGGTGGTGAAGGTGACCCCAACAGCCTATCACAGACCTGCCCTGCACGGAGCTAAATGAACTTTTCTCTTTGAATCTGCGCATCGACCTTGCAAGCTATGTGCTCTCATCCTTACTTAACCAATGAGGCCTGGAGAGGTTAAATAGTTTGTATAAGGCCATACATCAGTGCTGAGACTCGTTCATAGGCCACTTTCTCTTCCCAAGGGAATTCTCCAAGTGGTCTCCTCATCCAAACTCAAATTGGCAACCTGGCCCACCTCTGGGTACCTGGTTTGAGGAGTGTGATGCCACAGCCGCCGCCACCCGCACCAGTGAGCTTGCTGTGCAGTCCATGAGCCAAGGTCACCTGGCAGAGCTGGTCCAGAGAGGCATGGCCCACACCAAGGGCATTCAGGTGGTGCTGATTCATGTCCATGAGCTCCTAGAGGAAAAGGTGAGGTCTGTTCCCACCTGGCCTGCCCAAGGCTGAGAACTTATGCTCACCTGCATGTCTGCTTATCTGTCTGACAGCTATTGGTTTGAGACAGCTAATGGCTTTGACCACCTGGAGTACTGTCTCTCTCCACTGTCCTTCATGCAGAACTTCCCATGGGGCTTGGATGGAGCTGAGCTCACCTTCACACCACAGTAGTGAGCAAGTATTCTACGGCTGGCCACAGAAGCCTCTTGCCCTAGTGATTGATCATGAATGGGTACGTGGCCCAAGGTGGGCCATTCAGGGCCCTCCTACTGTTTTCTCTGCCTCTTTTACAGGAGCCTCTGAACTAGTTGACTTCAGACACAGTGTGCCAAAATTATCTGCATGGAAGATGAAGAAATTCCTGATCATTGTTGCAGCCCCTGGATCAAGCTATACCTGAAACCATTTACTTCTAGCCTTCCCAGTTAAGAGCCAATAAATTCCTTCTCTGTTAAAGCCTAGTTGAGGTGGGTTTCTATCATTTGCAAGAGAAAGTCTCAAATAATATGCCATCCTACACAGCTGCCTCAGGGACTGACTTCAGAGTAAGAACTGAGCTGTACTCCTAGCAAGGTCATGAGTGGGGGAAACAGCTAAATGTTTGTCTCGGTTTCTTCAATTATGCATAATAAAACTCCTGCTCTCCAAGGATCAAACAAGACATACATGGATGAAATAATAAAATAGCTACCACTGCCCAGCATCTGCTATTTACATTTTACTTATGAAATGCTCACAACAAGCCAGGGCAATGAGGCTGAGAATCCAGCCATGGTTACCGCCCTTGGGAAGTTAAGAAGCTGGGATCTGGAGTCAGGAGGGCCTGGGTTTGTATCCCAGCTCTGCCCCTTCTTGGTCATGTGTCCTTGGGCAAGGTTCTCCGTTCTGTTTCCCCCCTTGTAAACAGGGATCGTAAGCGTCTTTTATACAACATCTGGCAAGAGATAAGTGCTCTGCTGCTATTAATATCTTTATGGATATGCTGCCAACGTCCCCACTATATAGAGGAAGAAACTGAAGCTCTGAGGTGCAAGTGACTTGCCTAAGGTCGTTAAGCAAGTAAGGTACTAAGTTGGCACTGGAAACCTGGTCTGCCTGACATGAAGCTCCTGCCTACCCTGCCTTCAAGAGCACCCTTGGCATTGCTGCCACCACCCACTTCTGTGGGGAGCAAGCAGGGTTCATGCTGTGTGACTTGATGACACAGTTCTACTCCAAGGTGCTGGAAGTGCCCAGATGCCATCAGTTGCCAGTCACTGAGACATCTCTGCTGAGGCCCACTTGGTTCTCCCGCACTGGGACGGCTGGTCGGGCTGCCTGGGACAGCCTTCCCCCCTCCCCAGCACTTCTGATAAACGAGCAGACAGGCATGATGGCCCCAGGTGCCTTTCACCAGCCCAGCAGGCTGGATGTGAAAGAAGACTTCTGGGGGCCTCTCTCTGCGCCTGAGCTCCAGGTGTCACGTTGCTGAGGCAGGTTCCAGACACCTGTCACATTCTGATCCAAAATCTGTCAAGGATCAGATGACAGGTTGTGACACAGAAGAACAGCTCACTAGTTTGAGTGCAAAGCTGTCCAGAAGCTGAGCTGCACATTTCAGTGGCTGCCACAGCCAAAAATATATACAATGTATAATCAACGTGCTGTTCTATGGCATTCTCCAGGGGCTCAACAGGGTATATTTTAGGCAGTACTCCATCATTATTAATTTCCTACTCAGGGGCACTGTGTTTCCTCCCTTCTATGTGGAAGGAATGGAGAGCCAGGAAGACAAAAGTTGGGGGAGGGAGACAAAAGTCAGGGGAGGGAATTAGATGGAGGACCTGCGCCTGGCACATAGTAGGTGCTTACTAAAGATCTGTTGAAAAAAGGAATTAGCAAGTCAGTCAGTTTGACCCCTGGCTCAGCCGCTCACTAGCTGGATAACTTCAGAAATCACTCTCTTTCAGCTTCGGTTTTTACATCTGTAAAATGGGATAAGGAGGTTACTTCACAGGTAGATTGTGGTGAGGATCAAGTGAAAGATCATTTGTAAAAGGCATGGTTTAGTAGCAGCTTCCACTCAGTATTGGGGCTGCAGACTCAAAGGCCTACAGGGATCAGTGAGGCACCAGGCAATGACTGAAGTAGGTAATAAATCACAGAGGGTTGGGGGCTGTGGGGAAATAGAGACGCATGGCCCCTTTGAGGGGCCCTCCTCCTGTATCTGCACTTGACAGCTACCTCATGGCTACACCAGCCAGGGGCTGCCTGATCCTCTCCTTCTTTATGGGCAGCCAGATGGCTTTTTAATGGCAGTCCATATTCCCCAGGCCAGAAGGACCCTGTCCAAGGAGGAGGAGCCCGGGCCCTTTGGCTCACTGAGCTCGCGGCACTCTAGGCATCAGACTTGTGTGTCTGTCACCACGGGACCTCTGAGCATGGGATATACAGAGGGTGGAGGTAGAGCTAGGATTCAGACACAGCCCTGACCAAATGCAAATATAAGATCTCAACCTCTACAATGAAATTATGCAAATGGTGGTGGCTGGGGCTACAATAATGAAAAAAGAATTTTAGGGCTGGGCACAGTGCCTCATGTCTGTAATCCTACCACTCTGTGAGGCCAAGGCTGTTGATTGCCTGAGCTTGTGAGTTTGAGACTAGCTTGAGCAAGAGTGAGACCGTGTCTCTGAAACTAGCTGGGTGTTGTGGCTGGTACGTATAGCCCCAGCTACTTAGGAGGCTGAGGCAAGAGGATCTCTTGAGCCCAAGAGTTTGAAGTTGCTGTGAGTTATGACTCAATGGCATTCTACCCAGGGCAGAGACTCTGTCTCAAAAAAAAAAAAAAAGAAAAACTAGCCAGGCCTGGTGGCAGGCACCTGTAGTCCCAGCTACTCGGGAGGCTGAGGCAAGAGGGTCACCTGAACCCAAGAGTTTAAGGTTGCTCTGAGTTATAATGCCACAGCACTGTACTGAAGGTGACAAAGTAACACTGTCTCAAAAAAAAAAAAATAATAAATTTTTGAACCTGTCTGGCCCAAAGCAGGCAGTTGATAAACGGTTGTTGAATGAACACATGCAGGTAGCACTAATCACAGGGAAGAGGAGGCCAGGTAAGAAATTACTCCTGGACCAATAGAGAACTCTGTATTAACAGCAATATATCTGCCTAACCACATGGGCCTGACCCCCTTAAACGTGGGACCCCAAATCTGGCCTACAGCACTTGCTATGTGCCAGGTACTACCCTAAACTCCTTTGGGATACTCTCTCATTGACTCAGAATAATCTGGGAAGAGGCCTTAAGACATGCATGTGAGCACACACACAAACTCTGGGCCCAAGCCTGGGGACCCTGAGAGCAGAGGCTAGAGGCAGGGCCTGGCCTCTACATTTTGGATTCCTGGGGATCCTAAGCACAGTCCAACTGGGGAGCCAGTGCCTAAATGGTACGGATGGAGTAGCCCCAGCTCCTGCAGTTGGACTCTTACTTCCAGCACGAGGTACTGCTCTGGGGCTGGTGCTGCCGCCATCTCTCCCAGCACACGCTCACACTCCAGGGAAATGGCGTCTATGGAGGTGAGGACAGGGGCCACAATCTCTGGGAACTGGAAGAAAAGGAAGGAATAGCCGGTTAGGCCTGAGGGTCCACACCCATTCTCGGGGGAAACCTCCTCTCCTTAGGCCTGGGTTTGGCCTTGCTGGCTGCCCTTGACTTCAGGAGATGGATTATTGCAGCAATGCCAGCGTGTCTAATGAACCTGATCACTGCCCTTTCAGGTATCCCAGTCCCACTCTTTGGCCAGGGTGTGGGCACAGAGAGTACCACCTTTTTCTGCCAGAATCATTTCCTCTAACATTCCCCACATCCACCACCCATTATGCCCCTCCATAACCCAGCAACCAGAGGGAGACACTGAAAATCCCAATGTGATAGTATCATGGCCCTGCTTGAAACCTGCTCAAGAGGAGAAGCACCTTAATCAGCTTAGTCCTGACGCCAGCCACAAGGGCCTTGGTGCTGCGAGGGACCTTGGTGTTGGTCAGCAGGATCTGGAGAGCCGGTGGCCTGTGGGGTGAAGAGGAGGCAGATCTATGCTGAGCTCAAGACAGGAGATGGCTCAGGACTAGAAGCAATCCAGGACACCACCCTGCCCTGCCATAGAGGAGGAAGCAGAGGTCCCAGCAAGTGACACAGGGTTGGGGGACATTGGGGCTCCTGCCACTGTCCACAGCTATATCTCCACCTTAGCCCACAGGCAGGTGGACACCCTTGCTTGGCTTTTTAGTCGCTCATTCATTCACTCAGCATCAACCAGACACCTAAGCACAGCTTGGCCTGTGGGCCAGGGAAGTGGGGAGAAAGTCTGTGAAGGTTTTCCCGGGCATGACACAGAAGCTGCACACTGGGGATGTGTAAGAACTAACCAGGGCAAAGGATAAGTATTTCTGGCCAGTGGAGCAGCCTGTGCAAACCTGCATGGGTAGAACATGGCACATTCGTTGGATTACAAGTTCAGAGTGGCTAGAGTACAGAGTGCAAGGAGGAGCCAGGGTTCAGTTGTGTGTATCACCTTGGGGAGCCAGAGTTTCAGAAAGACAAAGCAGCAGGCCCTGGAACGGATGCCCAGGCTAGCTATTCCCTGAGACGGCCACTGCAGGATGGCACAGGGAGGCCAGTTCCCCACATGATGAGCCTATTTTTGTCCTACTTGGTGGTGCTGGGACCAGAAGTCTGGTCCACATGTGGTTATAGCCACACCTAGCCAATTCTCCAGAATGACACTGTTGTCCTCATCTGCCCCAGAGAATGTCTAATCCTTCCTAAAGTCACAGTCCTAATTGTCCTTGTGGTTAGCTGTCTTCGAGGGCTTGAGCCAACATTTCCAATCTGCCTTTCCCAGTGCTGCAGGCCCTGGCGGTGGTGGGCGGGGCATCTGGATGCGCTCTAGCCTGAGACAGCTGGAGCCAGGCAGAGCCCTGACACCTTGATTCCTTCTCTCTTCACAGTTCACGACTGTAAAATCCAATAGGGCTGGGAAAGGCTGCCAGAAACATGCTTTATCTCACCGCCCAAAAGCCCATGAAATTAATATCGATTCTCAGCCTTGGAGGCTGGCTCTTTTTCCCCCCCAACTTTACAAAAGATGAACATTCTATTTGGCTTTTCTCTTCCCTTCAAAGACAAGCCATTCCTCAAAAGGGCAGTGTTCTGGGAGGCCGCATCTTGATCCACTTCACAAACAATGCATTTTTTTATAGAGAAGCACCATGTGGTGGTCTAGAGGAAAAGCTCCCCTTTGAGCCATTGGTGGGATTAATGTGGAGTCTGACCTGCGGGATTCTCAGAGAACCTGCCATCTGCTTACTGAGATGCCCTGTAGCAAGCAGCAAAGCTCAGTTTGTTCCCTTCCACCAGGATGGGAGAAGTCTGGGAACTGCATCTTCCTCTGGCTTAGACAAGACCTCTGCAGATAGGCCTGCCACCAAACCCAGGGCTCTTACGACATAAGTGGCCACCACTCAGGGCTATCTTCTGTATGTGCTGTGTGATCCTGGCCTGCCCACCTTTTCCCCTCCTTCTCCTCCGCTCCCTACCCTGGGGGCTCCCTCTCCCCAGCCCTCTGACCTCCAAGCTGCTGCTCCACATGCCAGGCCACTCTCCCTGCCTAAGGGCCTTTGCACTTGCAGTTTCCTCTGCTAGGGACCTGCCCTTGAAGGCCACACAACTCATTTTTATCTCATTCAGGTTTCTGCTCAAATGTTCCCTCATGGTTGGCTCCCTAGTTCCCCCATCCCACCAGCTTGCTCCTTCATTTTCTTGTCCCTGGCCTTGCTGTGATTCCGAAGGGCACTTATGACTGCCTGGCCTGCTCTCCCAGAGCTACTTCTGTGCCGGTCGTTTCCTCCCACATAAGTGTGAGCTCCATACTGGCAAGACTTTGTTTTGTTCCCTGCTGAGGCCCCAGTGCTCAGCACATAGTGCTCAATAAGATTCGTGGCCTGGATGAATAAACTTCGTCAGCAAAGAGCCAAGCACCTCATAGATAGCTTTTCTGACCTCACGCTCAAGGTCCCCATTATATAAATGAGGAGATGGAGGCCTCACAGGAGCAACTCACTGAGAGTTCCCAGCTGGCAAATGGCAGGGCTAGATTCAAACCCGGGCCTGTGAACCCCAGAGCCTCTGCCCAGCACAGTACTAACAACGGGCCCCTCCCCTGCCCCCACCTTGCAAACCATCTGCCATTCATCTCCTGACTCCCCCCGACTGGTACAGTCAGGGTACCCAGACTATGTCTTATGGCTTTCTAGCTCCAGGGCCTAATCCAGTGCTTAGGACACAAGTGGCTCTTGGAAACAAAGAAGCAATGAAATGCCACTACATCTATTAACGATCCCCAGACCTGCAGCCAGATCTAGGTCCCCACTCCCTGTCAACCAGAACAGCTTTAGAGCTTTGTGGATGCTTCTCCCTGACTATTATAGTTACGACGATGGACTCCTGGGAGCAGGCCAAGGTGTCTCAGAATCCTCTACTCGATTCATTCGGGTTCTGCACGGCTTCTGGACATCTGGCAGGTCCGACCCCCACCTGGCAAAGGGGCCCTCCCTGGGTTCTGCTGGCAGTTAAGGCCATGAGCAGCCAGTAGAAGCTGCTCCATGTTCCTAGGCTCCTGTGGAGAGCAGGCATGGGCACAAGGATGATATTGCCCACCAGGAGACAATGGGCAGTGTCTGAAGACACTGATCAGCCCCAGATGTCAATAGTGCTTAGATTGAGAAGCCCTGATACAGAGCCTCAGAAAGGTAGGCTTGGCTCCAGGAAGCTAAGAGCACTGGGACAGGAAGATCCCTGAGGGTCAGGCAGTGGCACAGTACTGTGCACACCATGCTGAGTGACAACGGAGTGGCCCCACGGTGAAGGCAGTGGGCCAGGATCTGCTGCTCATCAGCATAGAGGGCATCCCTGGCTGAAGAAGGTAAGAGAGTACTGGGACTCTCACTGAGCTGGCCAGCTGGCCTGGGAAAATGACATGAGGCAACTTGACCGAGGGCTCAGGGAATAACTAAAAAACCTGGCTCCATCTTGCCACATTTAATTCCCTGCACCTGACATTTCCACTGTGGGTCCTAATAGAACAGAGAATGTTGAGATTTAAAATGCACTTGATTCCAATTACTCTAGAGCATTGGTTCTCAACCTTCCTAATGCCTCAACCCTTCACTCATGTTGAGTGACCCCCAACCATAAAATTATTTTCCTTGCTACTTCATAACTGTACTTTTGTTACTGTTATGAATTGTAATGTAAATATCTGATATGGAAGATGTATTTTCATTGTTACAAAGGGGTCGTGACCCACAGGTTGAGAACTGCTGAAGAAATGGGTGTAGAAACATAAAACAAACTGAGGCTCGGTGCCTGTAGCTCAGTGGTTAGGGTGCCAGCAACATATACCCAGGCCTGCGGGTTCAAACTCGGCTTGGACCTGCTAAACAACCATGACAACTACAACAAAAAAACAGCCAGGTGTTGTGGCGGGCGCCTGTAGTCCCAGCTACTTGGGAGGCTGAGGCAAGAGAATCTCTTAAGCCCAAGAGTTTGAAGTTGCTGTGAGCTATGATGCCACAGCACTCTACTGAAAGTGACAAAGTAAGGTTCTGTCTCTAAAAACAAAACAAAAAAATGCAAAATGTCACTTGTGCTCTGAGCCCCTTATAAGCCCACTGTGGGTGCCTCCATTGTGGCAACTGTCACGTTGTTTTGTGGTGACTTCTGTGTGCTTGTCGGTACCCACTCCCCCCTCCCCAGCAGACTGAGAGCTCTTGAAAACTGTGCCCAAGATTCATCTTTACATTCCTAGGCCCTAGTCTAGTGTCAAGAGGAATGAGAAAGGGATCAATTCTTGTTTACAAAATGAATAGATGAATGAATGAATGAGCAGCCAAGACACATGGGGGGGGCGGGGGCACAGCCACTTTTTGGAAGGTGAAGGGAAAGAAAGTCATGCATGACTTTCTCCTCTAAACTCTCCAAAGTGGAGAAGGAAAAAGTAACTGCCAGGCATTTCTCATTGCCAGTGGACAGTGAGGGCCACGTCAGGGGAGGGCCAAGCCAGGGACACCCAAAGATGGTACTTCCCAAAGATGCAGAACTGTCCCCCTGGATGAGGTGATGCAGGCATGCTGGAATACACTGCTCTACCCCCAGCTTACCTCTTTAAGGGTGAGATCTTCCCTTGTTGGTACCGGAGCGCTCCTCCTAAAGAGAGAACAAGTGGAGTAGAACTGTGGGAAAGCTACGGATTTTTGTCTCTTGGAAGAGAAGCCGGACTTTGGGTTGGGGTTAGAGTTTTGTCCCATCTAGGCAACAGGCTAAACAACCTAACTACTCATCTCAGCTTCAGTTATAAAAGGTTCAGGAGAGCAAAAAGAACCTTTCAGCTCTGCCAGGACGCTCTCACCAGGCCATAGGCTCATAGGTGCTTCCCCTTCCTCTGGGCTGCCCAACTTTACTCCTACAGGCCACCTGGTAAAGGCAGGGCCCAAGACTCAGCATCTAGGCCCAGGACACAAGCATCATCACCATCACCAGGGGTGGCCACTTCTGTGGTCTGCAAACTCCAGGGCAATGGTTCTGCAGCTTATCCTTGCAAATTCCTCTGGGAGCTCACTGAAGCTGTAATTTCCAGGCTCCAGCCTCACCCCAGAGGTTCTGACTCAGAGGGTAAGAGGTAGAGCCCCAGGGTTTCTCCCATTTCCACCCTAGCCCAGACAGGAAAATGCTGCTTTCTTCAGAATCCATTGATTGTCTTAATCCCAAACCAATACAGGTGCCTGGGCATCTACACTTATATTAAGAACTTTAAAGATAAAAAGAAAACAAACCCGAGGCAGCACCTACCCCATGTGCTGATGGCATTGTCAACTCCGGAGGGGTTCCCATGAATCACTCTCTCCCCCTGGAAGGCCCACTTGTTAATTAATTCCAAATCCTGCTCAGTCCACCTGAAGACACAGAAGTACATCTTTACTGTGGTGGTGATGGGGGTGCAGAGGTCACATCCTCATAGCCTGTGATTGATGGAGGCCAAGAGGCAAAGAAGCTTGGGCCTCTGAGCTCAGAAAGAACAAGACACCTCTGAACCTCTCCAGCTAAAGACCACGCTGAACCCTCCCTTCTCTCTGAAAGCCACATGGGGCAGTGGAAGAACCAGGCTTTGGTTTCCCACAGTCCTACTTTGTCTCTTACTAGCTAAGTGCCTCTGGGCTCGTCACCTATCCTCTTTGAGCCCCACTCTGACCACCTGGAGAATGGTAGCTCCACCCTCCTTGGCGGCTAATTGCATGAGTGTCTAATGCTGGCAAAGTGCTCTGTGCAAGCTGTCTAGTCAGCAGCTGGTAATTACTACCAGGACAGACACCTACCTAAGTACCTGCACCTGAACCAAGCCTGCCTTTAAGAAGAGCTAGCAGAAGTGTGGCAATTTCCCAAGGTCCTGCAAGTAGGTCCAAAGCACAATCATTATGAATTTGAATTCTGGGTGCCCTGGACACCCCTGTAGGCCAGGTTCCTAGCTCTCTCCCAAGCATGCAGCCTTGCTGCTTTCTACAGAGCAGGTGTGGGCTCACAAATGGTTCAAGTGAACAGACCCCAAACACATGAGTATTGAACAAGGAGAAGCCATCAGCACCATTCCCTCACTCTGTGCTCCCAGTTTTTGCCTCCTTGGGAGGGAATTCTGGGGACTCCCTTCCTCATGAAATGGAAGAAGCCTTGGGTGATTATGTGACATCTGAGAATGATGTGACTCGGTGGCAGAGTTACAGATTAAGCAGTGGGCCTGTTGTGAACCCCATTCTGCCATTGATTCATAGGGTATCCTCGAGCAATGGCTTTACCTCTGACCCTCAGTTTTCTCATCCATAAACTAGGGATAGTGGTGGCTCACACCTGTAATCCTAGCGCTCTGGGAGGCTGAAGTGGGTGGACTGCCTGAGCTCAGAGGTTCGAGACCAGACTGAGTCAGAACAAGACCTCATCTCTAAAATTAGCCAGGTATTGTGGCGAGCACCTATAGTCTCAGCTACTTGGGAGGCTGAGGCAAGAGAATCACTTGAGCCCAAGAGTTTGAGGTTGCTGTAAGCTATGACGCCACTGCAGTCTACCAAGGGTGTAAAAGTGAGACTCTGTCTCAAGAAAAAAAAAATAGTGTCTGCTTCACAGAGGCTACTGTGAGGTGCTTTGTATAATGCCCAGGAGAAGGCATGTGCTCTTCCCTAAAGAGGCCACTTGGGATCACAGCTCCTGGGTATACTTAAAGTCTAGTTCAACCACTATGGAGCCTTGAGCAGTCACTTACCCTCTCTAGGTCTCTTTCCACATCTGTGAATTGAGGATTATTTTGGACCTGCAACTCACATAGCAGTGAGGCTATGATTAATAACAAGTTAACACTGGTCACTGAGTAGCATGTGCCACTCACCATGGTAAATGCTTTCTCAAATGCACCATCTCTCACAATTCTCTCAATAACCCTATAGGGAAGGTACAGTTATTATCCTATTTCTTACAGATCATAGTATCACTCACTTCTACATCAGAATACACCTGCAGACTTGGGACCCAAGTTCTTAACTATTAAACTTTATGGTGCCAAGAAGATTCCCTTCACTCATTTGTTCAATATTTATTGAGCAGCTACCATATGCCCATGACTAAGCTCACAGCTAGGAACAAAACAGACAAGATGTCCCTTGGAGTCTATTAGAGAAAATGAAGGTCCATAAGCAATCAATATTTAACTACCAACAAACAGTTACACTGTAATATTTAATTAAGTCCAAGGTGATGGTGCTTCTGTAAGAACAATGCAGGCCAAATGCAGTATGCCTCACTCTGATAGGGGGTGCTGAGGGACAAGGGACAGTCAGCTAGGGACGGTGTGGGGGAGAGCATTCCAGCCAGAGTTTCTGCCTTGTGCAACCACTGAAACTGGACCAGAGCTGCTTGGTCCTTTCCAGGGACCAAATGGTGCCAGCGTGACTGAGAAGAAGTGAGCCATCAATGGGGGAAATGTGACCCAGGTGGCTGACCTAGCCCAGGGCCCAGCCTGCTCAACAAATGCCAGTCTTCTTCCTACTCTGTGCACACTTCATTCTTCTGGGGGCTCTGATTTGTGTTTTCAGAGGAGACCAGGCTCCAGTCCTTTGTGACTTAGAAACACTGAGGAGGCAGGACAGAGCAGGGCTTGGGGTCTGAGAAGGAGGGACTGTCTGCAGGGGAGGTGGGAGAACTGGTTTTCAGAAGCAGTCTGAGAAGGACCTCATGGTCCTGTACACACAGTCACTCTCTCCCTGGCCTGTGTGTGTGTCTGTCTGTTCAGGAGACCCAGGGAAACCAGGCCTTCACTGGTCTTGGTTATAACCAGCAATTAGCGCACAGTAATGACAACTATCTTGAAGCCACTCTTCTAAGTCACTATCTTATCACAGGATCGCCAACCATCAAGGCTGATGGCCTAGGGAGGCCTAATTTACAGATGGGGAACTAGAGTTCCAGGAAGAAGGGACTGCCCCGGGCCATGCAGCTTGTTATGGGCCAATCTTACTGAGCTTCCTGGAAGCAGCAGCATGGCACCATGTTTAGGTACAATCTCTCACCATCTACCAGACTCCTCCTTTAAAGCACAGTTTCTGCCTCTCTCCACACATGGTGGCTTTGCAAAGCAACTACAACGTCAACAGCATCCACTGCTGTAGCCTATAAGGACCAGAGCAGCCCCTGGGCTCTGTCTGAATTCTATTAGACAAAGAATTTCTGGATGAGAGGGAAACCCTAGTGGGCAGCCAGTAGGCCCAGGGCAAACAGAAAAATACAGCATTTTCATGCCACAGGTAGAAAAACTCCATTCTAAACCAAACTCAGGCTCAGGGCGGTTTCTCAAGGAGTGTTCCCAAGTAACAGGAAAGGTATGTGGTCAAGCCTGTTGCGAAGGCCTCGCTGCCCCATGTAGTCCTCCACCGTGACAAGTGAACAGAGGTGACATGCCCGCCATGAAGACTAGGCTGAGCACCCAGAGAAGGAGAGACACACTAATCTAATAGATACACCCTGTTATATTGATTTCTTGGCACATTATACACTTATGCACAACTGTTTAGGGCAACCCAACAACAAGCTGTTGGGTATTATGACAGAAGGGGACACTGAAGCTCTGAGGAGTACACTGACCAGGCCAAGGGCACACCGCGAGTGAATGCAGATGTGAGAAGGCACCTCTGACTTACTGCCCTCAACACCCCAACTCCAGCTTTCCCTGCCATACATGAATACTTGGACCCACAGGGGCCAAACTAGGGGAGCAGAACTGACTTAGTGCAGGAGAGAAGAGCTGAGGTTGTGGACTCCAGCTGCCTGGGTTCAAATCCCACTCTGCCCTCACTAGCTGTGCAGCCCTCGGCCACCCATTTCTGGGCCTCAGCTTCTTCATCTGTAAAACAGCCACCATGGCGGCTCTCACCTCACAGGACGGTGGGGAGAGTGGCTGAGGACCGTGGTTACCTGCCGACATGATCCCCGTCCTTCAGTGGGTTCCGGATCTCCTCACAGGCTGTCAGGAGGGCAGCTGCCAAACACACCGAGTAGGCGGCACTGGAGCCCAAGCCTGCCCCAGTGGGCAGCTCTGACCACACCATGATGTCCAGGCTCGGCAGGGCCCTGAAACACACCCGGGAACCAAACATGACTCTCCTGAAGACAGATGAGGTGGTAATGAGGTGCCAACAATGAACCAGGGGCTGAGGCCCAGGGCTCAACATTGGCGGGGCCTGACTCATTGGCCTAGTTTTTTGCACTTAGGATTTCCTGACCCAAAGGTGGTGTCCCTAGTGGACAACAGGGCTCACGCTAAAAGACACAACTAGAAAACAGGTGTCATAGTCCTCTGAATCACTGCACTGTTCAACCAGAGCTCCTCCTAAAAGTGCCTGGCAGACTGTCATCCCCTTTCTCCAACCTTCTTCCCCCCTCCCCTACCACCCTGGGCTCTCCTCTGGCCCTGCTCTGTACACGCTGGGCCGTCTGCCTGCGACAGTCTCATGACTCTTTACTCCCCAGAGAAATCAAATGTCACTTCCACTGTGCTACTTTTCTCTGACAGCCATCCCTAGCTCTCTTCCCAGTTCCCCTCAGCATGCAATTAACCCCCACGGTCGCTCAGTGCAGTGCACTTAAGTTGTGTGTTCACAGGGAGGCCTCTCCACCAGACAGTATCTCCCAACCCTGTCTAACACAGGGCTGCTTTTGATCACTAGAAAATTCGGAACCACTGCATCTTAAGGATATTTCCCCCAAGCGAGTGGGAACTGTCAAACTTCATGCTCGGTCATTTCCACTAAGTACTTTTCCCATTTTCTAAACATAAAAATTATAACACTGAAATTACATGTGCCCATCCCATCCAGACTGGAAGATTCTGGAATTACACCTCTGCCCCTGAAGGGGACATGCCTCTCTCAAATTTAAAATCCCTGCTTTGGATAACAAGTGTCAGGTCATTTACAAACGATCCTCAGCACAGTGCCCAGACACTGGACCCTGCTGCTCAAGGGAAGGGTGGCCCTTGGGTGTATTTCCCTTTGGGTTCTGGACAATAAGAAAAAAATAGCGAAGACTCACTATGTGCTAGTTATCCAGTTATAGTGCTAGCCTCATTTTATATCCTCCCTATAGTTTCTGGGAAAATCGTTAATAATAATAGCTAACATTTATCAAGCTGCATGCCAAGCACTTTAGATAAATTAACTCATTTAACCTCATAACTACACTATGAGGTAGGTACTATTACTAGACCCATTTTGTAGACAAGGAAGCTAAGGATAAGCCCCTCAAGCAAGCTAGTAAAGGGTACAGCTAGGGCCTGAACAGTGCAGTCTGCCTCTCAAGCTCCCACTCTCTATCACCAGGTGTTACCACCTCAACAGTCCTGTCCCTGTCTCGGAGCCAGCTTCCCCAAAGGCAGATAACCCAGATTATTATTGTAAAGGGTAAAGTGAACACAAGCTTCACTCTGCTAATCAAAGGGTTTCCCTGGAGCCAGTGAGATGTGGAACAAAGTCACCTCCCTAGGCCTGGCATGGGAGGGGCCACACCTTGGATCCAAGAATGGAATTTGGCTTTGGTTCTACTGAAGCTGAGAACTAGAGGAAGTATGAGGCTAAGCTGTAAATGTTAGGATTAAAGTGGACTAGATTAACTCCCCAGCTCAGCTAACTACCTGCATGGCCTTATGTGTCTTTATCTCTAAGCCTTGGTTTCTCCAGGTGTAACTATGGTTTCTCCATAGTGCCTTTCTCCTGTGTTGGCTGTGAATGGTAAAAGCATGCTTTATATAAAGTGTCTGGCAGGGGGCCTGGCACATTATGAGGAAGCCCATGCATTCTCCAGCAGCAGCAGGAACAGAGACCCTTCCCATTTCTCCGTGGGAGGCTGAAACTGGACTCCTTGCCCAGACCATGCACACACCTCTGCTTCCGGCAGATGGACAGGTATAAGTAAAGGAAGGCCAGCACAGCCAGGCGCTCGGTGACAGAACAGTCATCAGGGAAGCCTGCCACCTCCTTCAGCTTCTCCACTTGCTCTGGGGTGGGTGCTGTGACGTCACCTTGTCCTGTCCCACAGGCAAACAAGCAAACACAGGTGGGTGAGAGGCCTCAGGTGCTCTTATAAACAGCAGAATACAAAAAATTCAGTAGTTATTAGAATCAGAACATGGATAGACATGAATTTATGGTTTGATCCATCCAATGACTTCAAGCACACTTAGGTTTGAATCCTGACTATGCCATTTACTGGCTATGTGGCCTTGAGCATGTGATTTAACCTCTCCGAACTTCAATTTCTCTCCTTTGTAATATAAGGATAATAATAATACCTCTTCATAGGGTTGTTATGAAGATAAAAGTTAAATAAGAGATGTAACATTTTTAGCACAGCTCCTGACCATGTAGTAAGTGCTTAATTAACAGTAGTTTGAACACACATACACAATGCTAGCTTAACAATTAAAGGCTTGGGTTCTATCACACAAAATCAAAATCAAAGGGAGTATTAAGTTATTCCCCAACCAAAAGATAATGAGTGAGAATAGGATGTTTGAATAAAATCAGTAAACATGAGATGTTGCTTTGGCAAGAAAGGTGAGGTAGCTGGTTTTTTCCCAGTGACATGTATGAGGCTGGGCACTTTCTTCAGGGACACGGAGGAGGCAGAGCAAGTCTGATAAGCTTACCTTTAAAATAACACTGCCCAAGCCTCGAGTCACATTCTAAAGGGAATGGGAAATGGTGCTGGGTGTGCCTGGTTAGGAAACTTCAGAGCACCTGTTAAGTGCCCGGTAAATATGTGTTGAACAAATTAATGATATACTCTAAAGCCCCAGACCTTTCAGAGTTCTGTGATAGAGATGGAACACTTGGTAAGAGCCTGGGCTTTGGGATTTAGAGAGAGCCAGTTCTGAATCCTTTCTGTATTACTAATAACTGTGTGATCTGAGCCACTTGACCTTGACTCAATTTTCACATCTGAATAATGGTGATGAATATCACCATCTACATCCAGAGGATGCTGGAGAATTCTGGAGTACTAACCTATGTCAACACGCTTATCAGTGCTTGGCATACACACATAACTAATAAATGTTCGCTGTGTTTCTTACTATTAGGAGAGAGCAAAGGGGCATAGAAAGAAAGATAGTAAATCCTCATAACCTAGTAGACAATGTCTCCAAAGGCTCTGATTCTTTTTGTTTCCTTCTTGAGGGATACTACCAAGCCTTTATCTATATACTGCGCTCTGCATCAGAGCCCTGGTGGCCACCCCCACACCTGCTGGATCCTCACAACAGCCTCAGTCAGGCTGTACCACTTTGCTCACTGCCCAGAGGGTTAAGGGACCTGCCCAGGCCTGCACTGGGAGTGGGAGTGTTCTGAGACATGTTCTACCATGTCTGCCTGTTTCTATCCTGAGCTACTGACTATAAAAGTAGCAGCTGGTTCTCAGGGGCCATTTTTGGCCTGGTTGGGTAGCCCTCTGTACCATGGAAAGCAAAGTCCAGGTACTCTGGACTGGTTGGCTGTTTTCTGATGCATGCTCCAAAGCAGTGGCTTTTAACTGAGGGTGTTCTTGGAATGATCCAGAGGAACCCCTTTCAAAAACTCCTCCCACTACTACCAACTCTCACTATAAGAGGGATAGGGCCAGGAATCCATCTGTGTTGATAAAAACAAAAGCAACAAGCACAAGAAAACCCTCCCAGGTGATGCCAAAGCATAATGGGGTTGAAAATGGTTAGTCTAAAATGAGATTTTTGACTCTTACTCCAGGTTGATGCCATATATAGGAGTGGCTCTTTGGGGGAGCAGGAAGCAGGTACCCAGCATTCATATCCAATTTGGGAAAAAAATCCCAGAATTCTCATTTGCTCCCTCTGGCTGAGAAACATGGCTCCAAATAATCAGGCATTAGCTAAAAAAGGAGACAGCAAATTGAGAACAAAAAACAAACCCCAGCTCTGGAGCAGGTAGTGCCACTGATGGAAAGAAATGCCTGCTTACGAGTGGACAAAACATCCCAATGCTGTCACAAATCAGCACAGAAGACTGCGTACACTGGCATGTAAAGACAGTCTTCACACAAAGAAAAAAATACACATTTATGAATGGTTTATGCACATGGCCTGACACAACTTTAGTTACAAACCAAGATATTTCCCCACCCCAATCAATCTGACTACCCCACCTATAGAAAAATAATGCAGAACAATTAATGCCAGAATGCTATAGTCATTATTAGGAGGAAAAGGGGCAATAACAGGTGATTTCTTTTTTACTTACAATTGCTCAATATTGGCTATATTTTCCAATAATAAGCTTAAGTTTCTTTTATTTTTAATATATATTTTTAAGAGACAGGGTCTTACTCTGCCACTCAGCCTGGAAGGCAGTGACACTATCACAGATCACTGCAACCTCAAACTCCTAAGCTTAGGCAATCCTCCTGCCTCAGCTTCCTGAGTAATTAGGACTCTAAGCTCATACCAGCTAATTTTTAATTTTTTTTTTTTTTGAGACAGAGTCTCAAGCTGTCGTCCTGGGTAGAGTGCCGTGGTGTCACAGCTCACAGCAACCTCAAACTATTGGGCTTAAGTGATTCTCTCACCTCAGCCTCCCAAGTAGCTGGGAGGGACTACAGGTGCTCGGCTATTTTTTTTTTTTTTTTTAGAGACAGTCTCACTTTGTCACCCTCAGTAGAGTGTCATGGCATCACAGATCACAGCAACTTCCAGCTCTTAGGCTTAGGCGATTCTCTTGCCTCAGCCTCCCGAGTAGCTGGGACTACAGGCACCTGCCACAACGCCCAGCTGTTTGGCTGGGGCCGGGTTTGAACCCACCACCCTTGATATACGGGGCCGGTGCCCTACTTACTGAGCCACAGGTGCCACCCTCCCTGGCTACTTTTTTCTTGTAGTTGTTATTGTTGTTTGGCAGGTCCAGGCTGGATTCAAATCTGCCAGCTCCAGTATATGTGGTTGGCACCCTAGCCACTGAGCTACAGGCACCAAGCCTAATGTTTAATTTTTTTCTGGAGACAGGGTCATGCTATGTTGGCCCAGGCTTCTCTTGAACTCTTGGCCCCAAGTGATCGTCTCACCTTGGCTTCCTAAAGTCCTGGGATTAGAGGCATGAGACACTACACCTGGCCATTTTAAAAAATAACATTTAATTATACAAAATGCCAATTCATTCTCCTTGTTAAAAACAGTATAGTGGGTGCCTACTGAAGGAGAAGCAGAAAGGACTGACATTGCCTGACTTCAGTAATCAAAGCAGTGTGGTACTGGTGAACGTAGTCAATGGAACAGAATAGACAACCCCCAAATAGACTCACATAAATACAGGCAACTGATCTTTGACAAAGGAACAAGCACCATACTGTGGAAAAACATAGTCTTTTCAACAAATGGTTCTGGAACAACTGAATATCCATGTGCAAAATAATTAATCTAGACACAAAAATTATACCTTTCACAAAAATTAACTCAAAATAGATCATAGACCTAAATATAAAGCTTAAATGTATAAAACACCTAGAACAGCGGTTCTCAACCTGTGAGTCGTGACCCCTTTGTAACAATGAAAATACATCCTGCATATCAGATGTTTACATTACAATTCATAACAGTAGCAAAATTACAGTTATGAAATAGCAACGAAGGCTCGGCGCCTATAGCTCAACTGGCTAAGGCGCCGGCCACGTACACCTAAGGTGGCGGGTTCGAATCCCCAGCCCAGACCCGCCAAACAACAATGACGGCCGCAACCAAAAAAAAAATAGCCGGGCGTTGTGGCGGGCGCCTGGGGTCCCAGCTACTTGGGAGGCGGAGGCAAGAGACTTGCTTGAGCCCAGGAGTTGGAGGTTGCTGTGAGCTGTAATGCCACGGCACTCTACCCAGGGGGA